>JALGQZ010000014.1:1064938-1243356 GCA_023105745.1 Austropuccinia psidii
TCTAATTTTTCTAATCCAATTTAATATTCTTGATGAATGATTAGGCGATGGGGACAGTAAGCTAGGTCCAAGGTTACCAGTTTCAAATAAACGTGAGAAGAGAAATTGATCAGAGATAAACCAATTAGCATCTGTCTGAGAGCTGACCATTAAAGCAAACATCGGGTTAGGGAAGACGATCAAGTCGGTAAAAAAACTAGGACTGCCAAAATTGACTGTAAGAGTTTGATTTTTTAAATGGGCAAAAGATTTTGGAGGGTATAATTTTATAATAGGTTGAGTTTTATCAGCAGGTTGAAGGATGATTGTTAATGTAGTTGATGATTCTAGATCTAAAGGATCATGATGATCTGAATTTGAATCTGATTCGATTTCTTTTAAGTTCTCAAAGCTACCGAGGCTTGTATTTTCTTTTTTTGAAAGTGAATGAGATGATTTTTTAGATTTGAGAAAATTTTCTTGAGATTGATTTGCTAATTGAATGATTTGTTGATTTAAATAATTGATTACCCAATCTTTAGCCCATAAACTGAATTGATTTGATTTTTGCCAAGTGATTGCTGTGATTGATTGAGCTGATTGAGTAGGATTTGGACCTTGAGAAGAGCAATTTGAATGAAAAGCTGGTTCAGGTCTGGGATAAACATTTAAGCGAGGTTTAGTTAGATGAATTAAGAAAGATTGATATAAGATTCTAGTATAAGTTAGAATTAAACTGAATGGATGAGAGAGTAAAGTTAAAGTTAAATTTGAATGATTTAAAGGTAAACCAGTTCCTGATAGGGAAGCATAGAATTTTTTTTGATGATTAGAAGTTAATAATTCGATTTTGATATGGAATTTAATGATTGATTGATGAAGTGAATCTAATTTTTGGTTTAAGAAAGGATCTGAAAGGGATATTCTATAAAAGCCAGATCGATCATTAAAAGGAGAAACATGAAATGATCTAGGGATAGTCCATTGATGATGAAATCTATAAAAACAAAGTAAGATGAGCTTGATTAATTTTTGATTAAATTTGAAATTTAAAATTGATAGAAAGGAGAATCAACCTACTTTTTATTATTATTTAAAATTAAATCTTCATTTAATCCAATTTTAAGTAAATAAAGGTGACGTTCTTTGAAAGTATTATGAACTTCTAGTACGACGATTTTTAAGTTTGGATGTAAATTTGAGTTTGAATTGGATGAAATTTTTTCATAACAAAAGTAAATACTTAGAGGATTAAAAGATTTAAAATTGAAATAATTTGGCATGGTGATCAAATAAACTTTATCGATTTCTAAATTTGGATTGAAGTCATTAAAATGTAATTTTAATTGATTGAATAATTTGAGTTTGATTGGATTTTGAAGGAGATGATGATCTTGATGATGATCTAGATGATGATCTAGATGATGATCTTGATGATGATCTTGTAGATTATTAAATTGATTTAAATAATTATTTGAGTTAATTGAACAAATTGATTTAAATTTAAATTTTGAGAATTTTAAGAATTTAAAAATAAAATGATTTGATGAATGATTTTGATTTTGATTTGATGAATGATTTGATGAATGATTTTGATTTTGATGATCATTAATATAATTAAAAAGATAAGGTAAATTTGAAAGATTTGATTCAATTTGATTTAAATTTAAACCTAATTGAATTAAATTATAATTAAATGAATGATTTGAATTTTTTGGTAAAAATCTTTTATGAAAACTTTTTGATTTAAAACAATGTGAAGATGAATTAATTAATTTTAATTTTTTATTAAAAATTTTTAAATCGTATAATAAGATTGAAAAGCCTATTAAGATTGGTGGTAAAATTAAATCTAAAAAGTTAATTGAATTTGGGTTGATTGGAATTAATGGGATCACTTTAATCGTCGGATGAAGATCATAATTTGCTCTGGCTGAATGAAGATGAAGAAGATGATCTTGATTTTGTTGATTTGGTTGATTTTGTTGATTTTGATGATTTTGATGATTTTGATGATTTTGATAATTCGATGAAGCTGATGAAGCTGATGAAATTGATGAATCCGATGAAGCTGATGAAGCTGATGAAGCTGATGAAGCTGAATGAATTTCTTCTTGAAGATTTTCAATTTTCATTTCTTTTTAAAAATTTAAAATGATTTTTTTGGATGATAATTTTCTAAAAATTTAAATTTAAATTTAAATTCAATCGTTAATCTTGATTTGATAATTTCTAAAAAAAAAAAAAAAAAAGATAAAAAATAAATTTTTATAAATTTTAAAAATTTAATTAATTATTAAATTTTAAAATTTTTTGGATTTAAGTCAAAAAAAATTTCTTTTAAATAATTCTTGACTCTAAAAGTGAATTTTAAAATTTATTTTTGGTTTACTATCAAAATTCATTGAATTTGAATAAAATAACTAACTTGATATTTCAATTCATAAATCAAAATCTACTTTAACTAAGTTGATCAAGATTATTATTAAATTAATATCTGATTAGTAATATTGAATGACTAATAAAAAATAATTAAAATTTATAAATAAATCTTATACTTCATCATATCACTATTTAATTTATTTATTTTTCAACTTTAAACAAAGAGATCCTTTTTATTCAATTAGAAATTTCATTTATAAAGATTGAGATCAAAATGGAATGAAGAAGAATTAGGTAAAATTGGTATTCTTTTTGGGTTGAACCATGAGGAAATTTTGATGAATAATCAGAGGGTTATTTCATGTTTTGTGAAGTTAAAAAAAAAAAAAGAATTATCAATTGACTTGATGTTAATTAAGGAGCCAAAACTTTGGCTGTCATGAAAGAAGAAGGGTTTCCTGCTTATGTTGAATTTACAAATGGAAGATTAATGATAGCATTGTCAAAAAGGCCTCAAAAGGATAATGAATCATATTTTGATCATAAAAAAAGATGTATATTGATGAATTTGTATGTTTTTAATGGTCAAAGTTTTCAAAGAACTTATATATAAAAGAAATTTTAAGTACTAAATGTCACTTCAGTTTGTGTGAGATATAAAAAAAACATTTCATTGAATTAAATGTGAGATTTAATGGCTCTTTTCATGATTCAAATTTGTATAAATATATGAAGATAGAAAAGGATCTCCAAAATTTTTATTCAAAGGATCAGTATTTGCTTTTTGATTCAGCTTATTCAAGCTCTCAATACATACTCCCAGAATTCAAGGGTTTAGCTCCTCATGAAAAAAAATTAACAATAGCTTTAACCTCTTCATTGATAAATGATATTGGAATTTTGAAGGGTTTATGGTCATCATTGTAAGAGGGGTGAAATCAGATGAAGAATGAGGTGGAGATTGAGGGTTTTTTAATTTTATTTTTTTTACTTTATCATATTCCATAAAATTTTTGCAAAAAATAGGGGATCAATGTGACAATATTTTTGATCATAAAGAATCCTCCAGAGTTTTAAAACATTGTTGATTACATGCAACTAAATTAAATTCTTAATATGAGGCAACAGAAAAATCCATTAGCTTTACAATAGGGGGGTGTCAAACTTACCAAATCCCACACTCAAAATCCCAATTTTTTTTTTTTTGCCAAAATCCCACACCTCAAGAGGTGTGGTATTTTAAGGTACAAAAACTCAGGTTTTTGGTACCAAATCCCACCTTTAGCTTCCAATAAAAGCACATGTTTAAAACACACAACTCAGTAAGGCCATGTTAAATTTCATAAAACTTTCCTTCTATTTCATAAAATCTGAATAAACTTGTCATTTATTAAAGTATTTAATTTCAAATTGAATTTACTATAGACCTTTTCTTCATTTATCATACTCAAGGCATTTCAAAGGCTACCTTTACTTGAGAACTTAAACTAACTTCAGTTCATTTATGATCTCAACTCTGATAATGATTCTGATATCCAGGAAGATATAATCTTATTAGATATGATAATATCACAAAGATACATCAATCCTTCTAGAAGATATCCATCACATTACATGTATACAATGAATGATTTACAAACATTATCATCTGAAAAGTTTTGACAGATATTTAAGACCACACATGAATCATTTGAAAAAATTGGTTTCACAAATTCAAGCTTATAAAACATTTAAAAACTTATCACAAAACAAAACAATGCAATCCTGTCATCCAATTGGCTATGGAATTATCAAGGCTAGGATCAAATGGCAATGGGGCCACTTTGGGAAAGATTGGAATGTTGTTTGGAATTAGCCATGGGGATATTGTGTTGTAAACTCAAAGAGTCATCCAGATATTAAAGAAGTTGAAGCACAAAGTGATTGTGTGGCCAACAATAGAACAATAAAGAGAGATTTCTCAAGTGATTCAGGCAGAAGGCTTTCCTGGGTGCATTGAATTTATTGATGGGAGTCTCATACCATTATCACAATGTTACCCCAATGATGGTGAAGCCTATTTTGATTGTAAAAAGAGATAAGCTGTTAAATATTTATTCTTTATTTCATTTTTACTGATTGTTTACAATTAAGGTATTCTATGTCAATACAACTGATTTTCAATATAAACAAACAGTTCACTGCTCTAAATGTTGGTTGTATTGGGTCACTTCATGATTCAAATGTCTATCAACATATGAAAATAGCACAAACACCTCAAGAGCTTTATGAAAAGGATCAGTACTTACTTGCCGTTTCAGCATATGCAAGCTCTCCTTGGGTAGTTCCAGCATATAAGGGAGTTGTAGCACAGAATGAAGACAACTGTTCTTTTGATTACTGTCTAGAAAAATAAATGGTCAGAATCAAAAATTCAATTGGAATTTTGAAGGGGAAGTGGTTTTCTCTAAGGGAAATTCAAAATCAAATGAGGGATAATCATAAAATTGAATATTTTGTTATTTGGGTTGTTTCTTGCACAATTTTACATAATATTTAGCACAAATTGGTGATGAATGGTTTAATTTATATGAAGATGATGATCAACCACATTAAGAAAATCTGGCCAACAATGAAATTGGGGAAGATGTGGTAAATATTTATGAAAAAATTAAACCAATTACTTTGTAATGAAAAAATATTCAATTGTAAATTTCATCAGGACAATTGATTTATTTACTTAATTTAATGGCATACAATGAAGGAGTGGAGATATTATTCATACAATAAAACTATTTAAAATTAATAGTTTTTGGTTCTTTTTTGATCCTACATATTTCTTTCAAAGTACCAATTGAATTTTGAATTAATTTTGGTGGGTTTCATTTTCAAGAATTTGTCACCTAAATTAAATAATTTATGGTTGATTTGAAAAGAAAATCCAAAATGATTTATTTTGTCATGATTTATAATTTCTGGGGGAGGTTTTGTTGTATGATGAACCATTGTTGATGTCTTTCAAAGAATTTCCATGATGCCAGGTTTTTTTTTGAAAAATCAATCTCCATTTTCAATTCAGGGAAGTGTAAGCCATGTCCAAAGGAGGTAAAGAAAGTTGGAAGGGGATGGAAATATTTTTTTGACACAAAAGAAAATATACCTTAAGTTCAGGCATTGAGATCATTTAAATCTTGGTGTGGCTTATTGAAAAATCCATCTTGAGTGACAATGACATTGGTAAATGATTTGAATTCTTCCTTGAGATTGGAAGAAGTACATTCAAGTTGACTGAAATTTGGTAATTTGGCTGCTTCAATTAATGACTGATTTTCATTTGCAGCTAATTTTGAAAAATGGGAGATTATTGAGTAAACAAATTCTTCATATTGATGAAGTTTGGTCCATTGATTATTATCTGTTTCAATTTTCTGAGGAGTTAAACCTGGTTTTCTGGAGTAAACAACTAATAATTTTGTAATTAGTTAGTAATTATTAAAATAATAAGCAAAAAATATCACACACCTTCAGATTTGCCAGAATCTTAACCAGAACAAAACCTAATACCTTTCATAATGCCACCTTGGAGTTGCTTATTGGTTTTGATTTCTTGTTGATTTTGAGATAAGGAAATTGATTTCATGATAAGGTTTTGGAGCATTTGAGAGTGTTCAGAAGAATTATCAAAAGGGGTTATTTAATATATGATGACAGGTAAAAAGGGCTTTGTTGTTTTATAAATGAGTATATAAGGATGGGGGAGAGTGTGGAGAGATGGAAGCTTTAACCATGAGGCATTGGCAGATTTCTTGTAAATTGAAATGGTTGAAAAGTTTTTATATTCTTTTTTTGAATGGCCAAGATGCAACATAATTTGTTTTGAATCATGGATATGTTGTCTTTGGCTTTGGGCAAGATTTCTTTTATGATTTGATTTGGTATTACTATCCTCATTATGTTCTACATTTGGTTTAGTTCTAAACATGACATCAAGAGGAGCACTAGTAGCTTCACAATATTTCAAATCATTCTGATGATGTGCTGAGTCTGGTTTAGTCCTAACCATGAAATCATCAAATTGATTTGAAGAGTGAGAGAGAGGAGAAGAATTTTTTTTTGAATTTCAAGGATGATGGAAGGGGGGTGAAATTGAATGAAATTTCAAAAGAAACCCTAATAAATGATCCTTCCTTATATTAAAAAATAAATAAAAAGTTCAAACAAAAAATATTAAAGTAAAAAATCAATCATGGGTCAGTAATGATCATCACCAAAAAAAAAATCAATCATAAGTTAAAAATGATTATGATTTGAAAAATAATAATAATCATGAGTGATTAATGATGATGATTATAAAAAAATTAAAATAACAAGGTCAGAAATAATAATTATCAAAAAAAAAATAAAGTAAAAATGATTCTTATTCAAAAAAAATTCATCATCAGTGATTCATGATGATGATGATGATAAAAAAAGGTCAGCATTGAATGATCATTCATTAGAAAAAAAACCTAAATAAGATTATGATTTTCAAAAATAAAATAAAAACAAATATCAGTATTCTATCATTCAAAAAAAATAAAAATCATGTTAATGGTCTCTGGAGGCCATTAGGATCATAATTAAATAAAGGCTCGGAATTGATTTGGAGCGATTTGAGCCGGATAGGCCCTGGAACCTTCCAGGAGCCTTTTTGGGAGGTTCTGGGGTGAGTGGGGTGGGGGGTTTTTGGAGGTGGATGGTGATGGGTGGGGGATTTTAGGAGGTGGATGGTGATGGATGGGGGATTTTTGGAGGTTAATAAAATTAATAAAATAAAATTTAAAAAAATTACCTATAAAAAAAAAAAAAGAAAAATTAGAATCAGGTGGAAAAAAAAAATTAGAGTTGTGAAATAAAAATAAGAAAAAATCACTTACTTGAATTAAAAAAAAAGGGTGAATTTTTTTTTTGGAAGAGTGAGGGGTGAAAAGTAACAATAAGAAATTAAGAATTCAAAATTGAAATTAAAAAAAAAATAATTGAAATTTAAAAAAAAAAAAATAATTCAAAATTCAAAATTCAAAATCAAAAATCAAAAATAAAAGGAAAATTACAAAATTAAAAGTTGAAACAATTTAAAATAAAAAATGAAAATGAACAATGAAATATAAAAAAAAAAAGAAACATTTAGAAAAAGATAAAAAAAAAACAAAAAAAAAAAACAATAAAATGACATTAAATACCATTTCAAAAAAAAGGAAAAAAGGCATCATCAACTTTTATTTGGCAAAAAATCCAAAAGAAAGCAAATACAGAGGCAGCCATCAATTTCATTTTGAACAGACTTCACATAAAATATTGATTCAAAACTTGCCCAAATTTTCAATTTTTTCCTAAATTACAATTAAATTTTGTACAAAATTTAAATTTCAAGTTGGTGACCCAATTGCACATAAACATTGAATTTTAAATTTGGTAATAAAGTGCAGTTAGATTTCATGACATAAGATCAATAATTAAACATAAACATCAGTTTCATTTAACAAATAACCACATATAAACTGATCACATGATGTATACCTAATATGTTCTTTTTTATTGATTAATGTCAGAATGCATTCCAGCTCCCCAATTGGCCTGCTTGATGACAATGCCACTATAGTGAGATCCATCCGGCATTGCTTTTCCTTCAATTCCAATTCACGATTCCACTTTTATTTTTCAAATTCATATTTCTTTGTATGTTTCTTCTCCTCAAACTCCATTTGCTTTTGCAACTTGACTTCTTCAAACCATTTCTTTTCCATGTTTCTTGCTTTCTCTTCATTCCACCTCTCCCTGTCCCACTCCAAACATGCATTTTCACTGGTTTCAGGGGCTACAAATCATGAATTTTGTCATTAGTATTGATCAGAGTAGCCATAAGTCCAAAAAATACCCTTTTGCTGTGATTCAAGCAAATTTGAAGATGTTGGTGCAAACATATCCATTGGCCTTTTCCTAGAACCACTCTTGTCATTCAAGTTGGGCGTCAATGCTTGATTATGCTTTTGTGTTTAATGTGTTATGGATTTACTTTGCTGGTCAAAGGAGAAATAATCAAAAATGGATTTCATAAGTATCAGGCTTAAACATACTTATTGATTCATCTTGAAGGTTTTCTGCTTGAACCAAGTCATCTTCATTATGAAGCAAAGGAACCAGATTGAGTGGTGATTACAAACCATTATTCTCCTTTAAAAAGCAAATGAGGATAAATCATTTCAGGTAAAAAACAGAAGAGAAAATCAATTACCTTACCAAGCAAAAAATCAACATCATCATCACCATTGAAGCTGTCTTTTTCTTGTGAATCATAGCTTGCAATGGGAGTGACATGGGGCTTGTGGGCAAAGAGCACATCCATTTCAGAATAGCAAGGACACATAAGTTCAAGCTTTTCACTCATTGATTTTATTCCTTTAATCTCATCTTATTCTGTTATTCCAGCCCCAGTTGAATTTTTGATTTTTTTTGCTGCCATATATTTCTTTTTATATGTTCACCATGGATCTCAGATGCTGCTTGAACTAAGTTTCAGGTGATTTTGTGATTTTTTGTTTACCTCAATGGCCATAAGCTGAAATAAATTCTTCTTTGACAAAGGAGGTCTTCCAATAGATGTTGAACCACTAGTACCAAAACATGACTCAAAATTGGATTTGACTGAAAGCCAATTAATTATGGTTAAATAATCTGTACATATTAACTGACCTGATGGATGTGGAAGGCCAGAGGTGATCTTCATATCTGACTTGATGTGTCTTCCTTTGGAATGAGGCATTATCATATGGATGAAGAAGTATAAATAGACTTTAAGCTATTCGCTAAGATTGTCCAAAATGGAGTGTAGAAGAATATGTTGTACAGGTATGAATTGTGAGTACCCATTTGGGTTAGGTTTCAAACTCAAATCCCAGATGAATGGGATTTGGTCAAAATACCAGGGGACTCAGTTAAAACTCCATGTGATTTACACATAAAGAACACAGGATTTAGTGTTAGGATTTGGGTTCCAAATCCCATGTTATTTTAAGGCAGGATTTGGTAACTTTGACACCCCCTAAAGGTATAATAATGAATAAATTTCTTCAAAGTAAGTATGACATAAATGTGTGATTTATTTGGTTGAAATTATAAACTTAATATAATTTTTTTTGATTGATCTGCTTATAAAATTTCAGTCCTTTTCATGTTCTTTTATTTTCAAAGAAAAAATAATAATAAAAAAAAACATAATTCTCATTAAATGTGAAATCTTTTTCAATAATAATCTATTATAAATAAAATTAAATAGATAAATCAGATTCCTTGTGAATTTTTTTTTTGATTTTAACCTATCTCATATAGAATGAAATTATTGATTTACCTATTAAATCTCACTTATGTCAATTAGCTTATTTCATATCTCATAAAAAAAATAATCCATGAACAAAAATAAAATGATTTACTTAAATTTAATATTATTTTTTATGAGTAATTTGTTTTCTTAAAAATTAGAATAGAATTTTAGAAATTTCACTTATTATGAAAATTATTTTTATTTGAAACTTGTAAGTGGTTTAATTTTTCTCACTAAATGATATTATAAGAAAAATATAAACAATAGAATATGGAAAAGATTTTTATTAATTTTTTTCCCTTTTGTAATATTTTTAATTTATTCTTGATTGATCAAGAAAGCTTTTCTCCAGTTTATTAGGGCTTAAATCTCAAAGGTAATTACCAACATCAAAGAATTCTTGGTAGATATTGAATGGGAATCCAAAAATGTGTAATTGATGGATGATTTTGTAATTAAATTGGTGGTTTTGTGGTTTTATGTGAGATTTATGATGTTTTAAAAAACTACTACCATTACTCCTGGATGTTTATAAAGGTCTATTTTGAGCTTCAAAGATAGAAAATGAAGTCAATACCCAATTGATATCATTGGAATAGTATCTTCATTAAAGCTATATGTTTGAATAAAAGAGAAAATCACATATGTTCATTCATTGATATCATTTTAATCTATATGAAATTCTTATGGAATAAATTCTTGATAATAATTAAATTGGAAAAAGATTTAAATTCGTTTGATGTGGTCCAATGAGTTTTACTAAATGTCACCCTGTGACTTAAAGCCAGAGCACAAGCATGAAAGCAGAATACCACAAACCAATGGTAGAGAAAAATACCACCAAAATGGGAGCTGAGCCAAAATAGCTCATAGATTGTATCAAAATAAACAGGAAAGTAACCTCTTTACAAAGACATAACCCCCATAATCATAAGAGAAAGAGTGTTAAATTTACTAAGGCTCAAAATAAGAACTGAGCATAAAACTCACTTTTCACCTCTCATATAAGATACAGAGGAGGAGGCAGAACCCCATCAAATGGGTTTTCAAATTAAAGCTCTCAGTAAGGAATGATCAATGGTACAAGCCAAATGAAGCTAGCATCAAAACTATATAGGTTATGGAAAAATGAAAGCCAAATAAAGGTAAATAAAATACTCACATCCCAAACAGGTTTTAAAGCTTTAATGTGAAATACCCAAAGTGGGTTCTTTTTGTAAAGAGCAAAGCCAGAGCTTCTGATGGTGCCCTCAATCTCCCTACATCTTATCTAGAACAAAAGGTATTGAGAAAACAAACTCAATTCAGGATTAATAATAAATTCATGACTCAAAAATGAAATTTTTAATTGGCATAAGTCTTCCATATTGAATTTTAGCCATAAAAAATGAATAAAATTTTCTGTAGAACTCATCAAGGGCTACAAAATGAGCCACTTTTGGAGATATTTATCTTGAAAACTGAAAAAGGCTATGGGATCTTTAAGTTCAAAATCCCACAACTAACAATATGAGGTGTCAACACCATGAAAAAGTGTATTTATACTTCAATAACTCATAGTATGACTAATACAGGGTCCACTGATGCATTCTGTCTAGCTTCCTGTGCACCTGACCTGTCAGAACATGTATGGGAGGACCCCAGCTGAAAGTTTCTTCCTATATTTAGACAAAGTGACCAGATGTTGTTTCAAAACCATATCTGGGACTCATACAGGTAATAAATGCCTGTATAAACCATGATCCTACCACTGAAAGTGAAAATTACTTCACTCCCTCACATGGTAAGGCCTAGAGACCTTTCTGCCCCTCTTCAGGATAAAAACGTAGTTTTCTCTTCCCAAAAGAGAAATACCCATCCTTCTCTTGAGCTCCTATGTAGTACAAATTTTTACCTGCAGCTATGCTATTAGAAAATAATCAGGTTATACTTAACAGTCTTCTAGTTAGTCAATTGCAAACCACTAAACCCAGGGCTTTCAGGGGGGCTCACCACCACTATGGCCTCATTGTAAAGCCCCCAAAAAAATCACCAAAATCTGTTCTTAATAATCTTATCAGTGTCATGGTAATAGTTAAATATTGTAATTAGTACTTAATAGCCTTATAATAGACTCAGACTTACACTTAATCTCTGAACGTTTACTTCATTAATAAGCTGGAGATTTTCTTCCTGGGGAAATTTGGATAAAGTTTGAATTCTGGATTGAATAAATTGATCAAAGGCTTCAAGTTAATACCATTAAAAAATATAATATTAAATTTCTTTGATTGTTAAGCCTTCTTTACTGGAATGCACCCAATAAGATTTGTTGTAATCAGAACCTTGTCTGAAAATGAGACCTCTCATGATACTTCCCAAAAATCTTTGTTTTTTGTTGGCCAATTTATTAAAATAAATAATAATATTTTTGAGGGTTTAAATTGTAAGGTTTGACTATGAAACAATAAGTAAAAATGACTAATATTTTACTTATTGTACTATGAATGTCCTTGAAAATAAAATAAATAAGATAAAAAGAATAATTATAATAATAAAGAATTATTATAATTATGGCATAAAAAATACTTATATTACTAAATAAATATAATAATATAATTTATATCATGAAAAAAATAATATAATAAATAAAGATATTAATATATGATAATTAATATATTTAAAAGCAATTTATTATTGTTACCAACAAATAATAAAGGTGCAAAAAATTGTTTCCTATTAATAAAAAGAAGTTAATAACAATAATATTACTAATATTAAAGTTATATATTAATATAAATACTATTTAGATTAATTAAAGAATTATTGATAGTAATAATGAAGAGAAAGTATTCTAATAAGAGAAAATAACCTACTTTTGATGCTTAATATAATAATTCTGAATGAATTTACACCAAATGATGTAAATAAAACTCATTCAAATTGTATTTACAAATAAGAGTAAGAGAAATTACAATTTTTCTTGATTTTAAATGGAAATGAAATTATTAAGAGAATTATAACAAAACAAGAGAACAATTAGAGTAATCACGTCAAAGATGATGATTATAATAAATATAAATTTTTGTCTTTGATAATATAAGAGATTTATATATGAATATTAAAGGTTTTACCTTTGGATTCAATTGTTTAATTGTTTTGATGCATCTGAGGGGAAAATAGAGTAAAAAGAGCTCTATTTATAGTAAATACCTCCCTTCTAGAGTCCAGTAGGCTTTTAGTAGACGTGTATTGATAGTATCCACTGGAAATGATCAGTATCTTAAGGTTTAGTGATGATTATGTCATGATCAAATCATCTTATCTCATTATTATGCCATTATTTAGAGTTATCACTATAACCTTAAGTTTGATGACATAATAGGCTTGGCAGAAGCCTAAAATTCATGGATTTTATTAGTATTAATAATAAGCTAATAGTACTCACCAGTTTAATCACTTATATAGCTGTTAAACTTAAAAGAAGATTAGAGTGAGTGATCATAAATGATCAATTTCAAGCTTAACCTTTGATCATTAATTACTTTGAAGTTATACACACTACAGCTATTCTGAGAGTGAATTCAGATAGCTTGGCATTTCAGTATTACACTTTAAAGAGAATTTTATTACATCATCAAAACTCTATCTTTGATGTTTTTTCTTGTAACTCATCTTTTCTGTTGAAATCAATAATTTAAACTTCAAACCTTGATTTCAAGGGGTTATACCTTTCATATTATAATAAAAATTACATCATTATTTACATATGAGCTAGTAGAATCTGAATGTCTACTTTTTTAAGTTTGTACCACTTTCACAACAAAGTATCAACAGCTTGAGTGATTTTGTTCAATAAACCATTCACCAGGGCGAATCTTGCGTCAATTGTCGGCGATTGACTTCACATCAAGCAGGATAAAAGTCAAGCTCACGCCAAGCAAAAATAAAGCAAACATTGAGCACACGTAACACTCTGGTCTTACACCAAATCCGGTGACATTGACCAATATTGGTTCCCCTGTGCCTTCAACTGAGATTCCTCACCACCGGATCCTCCCTCAACCATCCAAAAGTTGGTAAAAATTACACAAGACCCGCCTGTTTCCACACGCACACATCAACGAGGTCCTTCAGCCAGTCTTGATGTAGAGGGGGGGTTTGACCTCACCAAGTCATCCATGAAAGGACTCGGCCTCCGTGGGATTGTCATTTTGCGGATGACACTGGCAGATCCCGCTGCACAATACCATGGGTGTGGTGCGGTTGCATTGGCGTGTGCATGTGTGTCTGCCGGTGCGTAAGCGTGTGCCCGTGTGGGGGCGGGTGCATAAGAGCCAATTCCCTTTGCAATGTGATGATGGCACAGTTGGAAATTTTGGATGCTGTGATAGGTGAGTGTGTGGGACATTTGATCATTTAAATTGGCTTATTCATACTGTACCCAATGTCAAAATAGTAATTTCTTTGTGGCAATATGAAATAATGGGCTTTGCTTGTCACAATGGCATGTCTCTGTCACCAAATTTTGAGGCAGTTATTTCACTAGAAAAATTGCTAATGAATCTGAGAGATTTGCATTTTTGTAGACTAAATATCATGAAATAACCGTTTTATCATTACAAGCAGTCCCCATGACATAACTTTGTTATCATACAATCCACAGTTACCTTCTATTTCTTCTTCAGATATAATCAAGTGTCCATCATCAAAACCAACAGCTTTATAAATATTGAGATGTGGCCAATCTGGTAAGAAATTCACATCTATCTTCAAAGTTTTTAATATTAGAAAGTTATTGTTCAGCATGCAAGATGGCTCAGAGACTTTAAAAATACTATTAATAATGCCAAACCATCGTGAGTTGCCCCTCAGAAAACATTTCACACTGTTGCTGACATTTTTGGATTCAGTTGAAAATATATTGTTCCCAATATTCATGTCTGAAACTGGAAAATACCAAGGTGAGACAATCCTTGAAGTGGGATGACTTGTGGATTGTATGGTAGTGTCTAAGCTGATCCATTCAATTTTTTCCCTTGTGGAATGAAAATTCTGTAAGTACTCAACCAGGCAATCATAATTTTCTTGGTCTTGGAAGGATGGTTTGTTATGTTTTTGGTGATTGAATGGGGCAGGCGGCTGTGATTCAAAAAGTTGTTTTATTTCACATGGGACGGATGGGGATTTCAGGAGAACAGAAAGGTTGGAACATTGACAGATATGTTGAAGTAAGGTTTTATCTAAATCATCTATTCAGAGTTTCAAGAAGTTAGCCTTATTCAGTTCATGTGTTTAATCAATGTGAATATATTGATCTTATTGATTGACATACATATTTTGTTATTTGTTGGCATCTCTGCAAATACTCCAATCAAGCGCTCATAACCCCATGTGGCTGAGGCTTGTTCTGGGTCCCAGCGTTGGAAGAGTTCTGGAATATGATCAGAAAAATGATGATTTGGTTTACTTTTCTGTTTTGGGAACAGGTGTTGACTGTAAAGGGGGAATATTTTCCAATGTTCAGCAAATGAATTCGCATCATCCATTGAAACAGTCCAATTTGTGGCAATGTTGATAGCACTAATCAAATGGAATGTATTATTGGTTAGTTCATTTGCAAGTTCTTCTGCTTGACCCATGTTTCTTTGTGTGTTGGTGGATTTGCGTTCATCTAACAACATCTGTTGACTGAGCATTAAAAATGGAATATAGACCTTGTATAAGAGAGCCCATTCAGAGGCTTTCAAACTACCATGAGAGGGGGAACCCATTTTGAGGGGTACTCTTTTCCATGAAAAGGGAATTATGGTATCAGATATGATTTGTCAGAGATGCTCCAGAGACTCACCCTTGATCCGTTGATCACTCAGTGCACTGATATCCAATTCAGAGGGGATGTGATTGGCATCAAATGAAGGAATCTCCGCAGAACCACTGGATGGATGTTGCGTGTGAGGGGTGGGCATTGTGAGGTAGTTTTTTCAGGTAGAAGTAGTGGGGAGTGACTCATTTATTATTTTTTCTGCGTCTATTCTCAGGGAGCAGGCCTCTCTCAATGTGATTTTATCAAGAGAGCTGTTGGAGGTCATGTAATAAGAGTCTCAAGTGTTGGTGTCATTGGATTTCCTGCAGGACCTGAAGTAAATTTTTGATTTGGACTCTGGAATGCACAATTTGAAAGCTGCATGATCCTTCAAAATTTCAAGTATTAAGTTATGCATTATGTTAAGATTAACCATTCTGGTTGCATCCCAATATGGAAGGTCTTCCAAAATTGAATATCACACTCCATACTCAGAAAAAATTGCTTGTCTTTGTTGTGGGGATGCCCGAAGCCATTTTGCAATGGCTTATTTATGATTTTGGTATGAGCGTGTGTAGTGAAATTGAGGACCAATTTATTCAATTTGAGCTTTGTGAATAGTGCAAAAATTACAAAAGTGGTTTCCTGAATGAGAAATAAATCCAGTAAGCTTGCGCATGGCAACCACCTCTGCAATGGCCGTGAGAATGGCAACACAGATAAAGGATCCTGAAGGACCTGTTGAGGTGGGTGAAAAATGGTAACCTTGCCATAGCTCTTTGAGCTCCTTGATGAGTGGCATTAATAGGTAAGTCAATTGAAGGGAAGTTGGCTCCTTTGGACCAGGGATGACTCCTGCAGCATAGACATTCTCTGGCTTCAATCTTTCACTTGGGGGGAGATTAAGAAAAATGAGAATGATAGGTCCAATGCTGGCCAACCAGGTTGACTTTCCATGTGCATTAAACCAGTCCACATAAATGGAGAAGGCCAATGCACCAGGAATGGACATGAATGGGGGGTTGTGAATATTTCTAGTGCCAGTGAAGCATCTCCAGACCAATCCATCCCAGATGTCACATTTGGGAGTTTGGGATTTTTGATGTTGATGCAGAATTTCCATAATTCCAGCCCACTTGAGAAATCTGGCAAGCCAATTTTTGAATGGTTGATAAATGAAATGTTTTGTTGGTATAAATTTTTGCTTCATGTTGGTTGTGATTTGGGTGCGCGGTTCAAATGGATAGATGAATTTGCCTAATGATTGTGTGCAAGGGGGATCATGATCATTTGGGTCATTATGGCATTGAAAGTGGAGTTGGTCAGTTGCTACTGATTCAGTAAGGCCATTAAGAAAGAAACATTGAGGACAGCATATATAGTTTTGAATCACTGGCTTCAATTGGAGATGTTCAAATATGGTACTGAGATCTTGAGGTATATGGAATGCAGGAGTGGGGGGACCACCTGAGATTGGGATACTGGACTGGATCAGCAGGTTCAGGGTGGGGTTGAGAATGCGTGAAGCCCTGTGGGGTATATCATACCTTAATGATAGAATGGCAGATATTATCATTCCAAGGTCTTGTGGGGGAAGGTTTTGACTGCCACTGTATGGTTTCTGTGCAGTTGAATTGAGACCCTCTGTAGTGGAGAAAGTGCTTTGGGTCAATTGTGAATAATCAGCTGGGAAGATTTGATCCAATAGAATTTGAAGGCACTCAGATCCTGATGCAGAAGTAGGGATGTTTGGAAGAGATTTGGGTGAAATGTTTGATTTGAGCTTTTTAATGTGCTGTTTATATTGGAAAGGTGTGAAGGCAACTCCCTGCCTCTCACCTTAAGTGGAAGAGTGTGCCTGGGTTGAGCAGTGTTGACACATGCATATATGCATTGAGGAATAGCGGCGGGTTGTCATTGTTACAGGAATTGTGAGTAAGGTCGGTTTGTGTATAAATATCAATGGTTGATGTGAAAGTGTTTGGGAGTGCTATTAATCGGAAAAAAAATTGAGTGATTATTTATGAAGAGGGAGATGATTTGATCCAGCTGAGGATTTTATCCCATTTTTAATGGTGGCTGAGCTGCAGGGGATAAAGTGTAACATGTCTCATCTGGATGGTGGAATTGGTTAGGAGTTTAATTGGGTAAAATGCCATGCTTCTCAATGCTCATACATATTCTCTTTTATTTACACATGGTGATACTGCGGTTTTGACCCTTGATGGGCATTCCATTAGGGATGTGTCAGCATTGAATTGAGGGGATTAAAATTCAAAACATGTATTCTGGCATGCCATCGTACATGGTTTAAACCTTATTACAGACATAAAAATATGACACTATTACATAAGCGTTTGGAGTGGAGCTAAAGTCTTGTTATTTGGTTTGAGTGCAGTGGGCTCTTAACATGTTGGAATGTGATTTGGATTGTCTTGCCTTTCTTGAAAAGGTGATGTCTCTTTTGTGGGTAAATCCTTCATTAATATACCCTTATACAGATATAGAATGCTGTGTAATTTTGATGCATATATTGGCAGTTTGGATAATTCACAAAATGTGACAATGGGGAGGGGGAAATGTTTATTGGATCTGATTACTTGTGGATGATGGGTCCCTTTGAGATCAAGGAAATATCACATTTTATGCTGGTAGGCCGGGCAGGGTGGTTTCCGACAAAAGCAGAGGAGATCAAGAGGAGGCAGGGAGAATTCTCCTAAGAAGTGTCTTATTAGACTTCCACAAGACACTTCTTCCGACTATTCATGGAATTTCTCTATTATGAAGTTGAAAAAATTTCATCTCATATCACTCTATTTTATCATAATACTGAGCTGTTTTATCAAGTTAAAAAATTAATGTACTTTTTTAGACCTTATGTCATCTTCCAAGGCACATAAAACCTGTTTAGGTTCTGTTCATGACTCAGATGTGAATCTAGAATAGAATATGTTCAAACACAGTCACCATTGAGTCCCAACAGCTATGGCATCCTCAATGAATGTATCAGGTCTTAAAATAGATGTGGGAAATGCAATGGCTGAAACTTCAAGCACTTGGTCAATCCCAAATATTTCTGTCACTCCAATTCCCCCGAATACCACTAATACACAAATGCATGTGTCTGAGGGGCCAGGAAGCACACCTGAAATCTCATCAAAGGCTAATCCCCAATCAAAATTTCCACATGAGTTCCTCCTTAATCCTGGTTGGAATCCAGTCGCATCCCAGGATCCCTTTGGATGAAGTAAACAGCCAACATTCAATATTCCATCAGGATCTCAGGTTCATGTGGGCAATGAAAAGCGGGTTGATGGTGGGCTACGAAAAAGACCATTGGAAAATGTTACTTGGAGTGGTCTGTCGGAGGGAAATCCCAGATTGACCCTTCATCAAAGTAAGTCATTTTGATGTCGGAGTATAAGCTTTTTCACAATTTGATATTTTTGTTTCATGGGTTAGATATGGCACCTAAAGGAAAGTCAGTCTGATCTCAGGAGCCAATTGAAGATCTTGAGTATGACCAGTCTTTATTAATTTTTTGGTGTGTTAACTGATGATTTGCATGGCAGGTGATGAACTTTATGCATCTTCACCTCTGGTCCATAAAGAGAAAGTCACTTGATGTCATCATCCATATGCCTCCAAACCAAGAACAGGTCATTCCAGTTCATCAAGAGAAAAAATGGTGGATGATGAGGATGAGAACATGTCTCTGACTCAAAGTGAAAGAAATGATGAACCAAGGAGGGACAATTTCATGGTGCATGAGCAAGGCACTCAGTCAAATAGTGAGTTCACCCATCCTCAAATGTCCCTTGCCCGGAGTATGCTTGATCAATCTGAGATGAGAAAGCAAAGGAACAAGGCTTGCAAAGCTCACAATGTGGCAAAACATGCAAGCCAGAAGGAGCAACAAAAATGGCTGAAAGTGGAACTTCCAGAAAATGTCCATGTGATGAGATCAGCTGTACATGCCCATTGTCTGTTCCTACTCAAAGTAAGGGATAAGGATTTTTCCTCACTACCAGAACCACCAAGCACAGAAGAGTGTGAAATTGAAATTAAAGTGGCTGGTCATCTTGGATATGTCCCCAAGGATGTTTTCAATGAGCCATCAACACAGGTTCAGTCTCAGGGTTTCCAAAGCTACTGCAAAAATGAGCTCCAAAAGTTGGGACTAAAGCGGTTCACTTGGAGCTGGGAGAGCTCATGGCAACATCCGTTCAACCAGTTGATGTATATGGTGTTTTACCATAAATTCCGTCTCGCACTTGTCAGCACCAAGTATCATCACTACTGTTGGAACAAGAATCATAATAACTATGGGGTCGTGGCGGCTTTAATGGAGCAATATTTCACTTATTTGAAAAGAGAATGGAAGTCTATTCAAAAGGATGCGGAGTATTTGGTAAAAAAGAAGGAGAATCAAAAGCTCACAAAGATTTGTCAAAGGGTTGGTTACTGTATCTCTTCTTCATTGTGAAGTAAATCTGATGATGTACAGACCTGTGAGCGCTGTTGTGAATGGTGTGGTACATCTAAATTTCCAATTCTAGCATCACAATTCAATGACCCTCAAGTTTGCTCAGATACTGAGGAGGTAGTGGAAAATGGCTGTCAAGTTTACTGCAAAGTGGGCTTACGCTGGCGCTCAGGCCTATTTAATGAGTTGTTATTAAAAATTGATTGAGACATAGAGTTTTGTAATTGGATTAAAAAAAGGGTAAAAAACCTATTTATAGACTGCCAGAAATACGATTGGCAGATGATGGTGATATTCCTGAAGGGCTATCTTTTCAGGTATTTGATCAAGATTGGCTCAAAGGTTGTAGTAAGATTCAGACTATGGCCCTCAAAATACTTGAAATGCCGGTGATTAGCGCAAATGGCAATGCTCTGCAATAAGTTAGGAAAATAAATGTATAGCACATTTAAAAACTAAAATTTTGTGAATTATTTGTGCAGGGGTAATACAATCTGGTTATTATTACTTAAAGATGCAGCAACTTGCTAAATATGTTAGAATATAAACCATATGAATTAGAATGTATCACCATCTCCCTTAGAAATAATACTCTATTGCTTGTTTTCATTGAGGAAATATTGAAGAAGTTCTATCTAGCTCATGGTGTTCATAATTGTTGACCTGTGACGGGGTGAAAAGGAGATATCAGCTTTGTCAAACACAAATTAGATAATATCAGGAAGGCTCACACAGTTAATGAGTTTTTCTTTTCTTGGACCTATTGGTGATTTTAATATGGCATTCCCATAAAGAAAGATTTCAGAATAGTAATACAAACAGGGACAAAGATGAGCTTGAAAGGTACCTTCCGCATGTTGACCTCAGCTGAATGACCTTCACAGGTCCTTGTTGGCCAATATGATGGAGTCAATCAACAGCCTGAGCCTCAATGGTTGGGTTCCAATTGGGCTCCTGGAAATGTGGATATAAGTGTCTGAAAATCACAGTAGAGCTTTGGGGGTCCCCTCACCATTAAATAGACCATATTAGCACAAGTAATATTGAGGCCAGTGCCAGCTGCGGCAATGGATGCAATGAGTACTTCACATTCAGGATTATTGAAGAAATTCTCCAGGGCCTTTTCCTGCCCTTGTGCTGTAATTGTTACATCAATTCGTACTGAAAGGATAGAGTAATGGGAAAGTGAAATACAAATTCTACCATAAAGAGAAGGTCAGATGGATTCAATTGGTAATGGCTGCATATTAGAATTAACGCACAAATCAAGGAATTGGGTCCATTGCGTATAAGCAACCAATTTGGTTTGACCACAATTTGATTGTTTGTCCTTTAGTAAGATTTTTAGGAGGTGTGCAATTTTACTACTCATCATGCATGTTTCCAAATCCACAAGAGTTTGTGTGATTGTTGAGGAGTTATCCTGAGTACTCCTGCCCTTGTGGTCTTCCAAATCTGCATCCCCAACTGTGTTAAGCATGATTTGATTGTTACAACATATTCACAGCTTCTCAATATTTCTGAAACATTATCCTGATCCTTTGCTTTTGGATGATAGGAATTCTTTGTATAATGTGTAATATTCTTGCTGCATTGTTGGGTTGAGTAGGAGCAGTTCATAATGATGGCTAATAGTGGGAAGGGATTTGAGATGTGTGGTTTTGGTGCAGCGCAAACTTAAATGCTTCAATGCCAAATGCAAAATATCATTTCGACATTTGGAAATACTACTCAGGATGAATGGTGACCAGTTATCTTGATCTGAGCTCTGGGGTTGGGTGATGAATGATATTATGCCCAAAAGGTCATAAATGGTTTTGTGAATAGGTGTGCCCGTTAAACATATTTGATGGGATGATAGGAGGCTATTAATGGCACGGTGAGTGGCAGTGTATTGAGAGCAAATATAGCTATAAAATGGGGGAAGTGGTATTGGATATAAAAGGTAATTTGAATCATTTAAAGATCAGACACTCACTGTGCTTCATCCAAAATTATACAATGCTAATTGATTTTAAAAATGAATTATGTAGAGGTATGGGTTTGTTTCAATTCTTGGGTGATAGTATTGTAAGAAGTAATGATGATATCACATTTTAAGATGTTGGCCTTGCATAATGAGTGACGAATGGGACCATGGTAGATTTTGGCTTGCAGCGCTCCAGCCTGAGAATGCTTGGATATTTCAGATTTCCAGTTGGTAATTAAGCAAGGTGGGCAGATGATAATGGTGGGTGTGGAGTGTTGGGGGTTTGTAATTAGGCACTCCTTGGAGGTACCAATTAGAGAAATGGCCTGAATGGTTTTACCTAATCCCCTATCATCCACGAGCAGTCCTCCAAGAGGGGTATTGGTTTAAAGGTATTCGAATGAGCTGACAACCTTTTTAGTAATTATGTGCCTGGAATTAAAATTGGATCCAGGGGGTGAGGTGGCCCAGAGGTTACGGGCTGATTGTCCATTGGGGATTTCTCGATCACAAAGAAAGGCTAGTCTGGTCTTTTGATGAGAGAGGAGGGGGGTTTGAATAATGGAATTAGGCGGGGTCATCATGGGGAGGTCTGATCCACTGGGTAATTGTATCAGTTTTTGCTTGGAAGTCAATGAAAAGAGAGCAGGATATGAGGGTGGCATGGAGTTTGAAGCAAGAAATGTGGGGGTAAAAAGCTGACGCTGACTGTGAGTATTACAGTCATATTCTTTAGGCATTTCAAGCTTAAAGTCTTGTTTCTGAAAACTTTCAAATATGAATAGAATGTTTGGATACCATGTGAAGAACATCAATGCTAGATTGGGTCTCTGAGATGAGCAAGGATCTTTTAGATCAGTCATAAAAACTACCTCAACAAATAATGTTTGGGTAGGATTGGATTACCAATTTTCAATCCATGCCCCACCAGGACCACAGTGCATGAAAGTTTGTGGTGCCCCGAGGAATGGTATCAACGTCTTGGAAAGGGTGCCAGGGAGAGAGCCAATAGTATTCTGGTGATTGGGGAGATATAAAAATATTTTTTGATGATTGTGCCATAGGATAATCCAAGAAGCTAAGTGGGAATTATCAGGATTTAAGGCTATATCACAATTTATTTGAATATGAATATTAATCATCCCAATGCAAAGTGGTTGTGAAGGGGTTGACATGATGGCTATTATAAGTTATTTGGGGACAGTTGGAAATTATATGATTGGAAAGGGGTAGCTAAAGGGAATGAAGACCAATAAGCGCAGGTGGGCAACTTATATGAGAGGAAGCAATGGGCTCAAAGGGGGATGGCCTGTGGTTACGTGCATGGTTGTTAGGAAGATGGGCCTCTTGGCCTCATAATTTTCATATGAAATTTGGGGCATATATAAAGGCAAGGTGGCAAGAATGTGGGTGCACCAATATGACTGCTAGATCGACTGCATATTATGCAAGGATAGGTAGACCAAGGTTCATATAAACATATCCAAAATTGGGTGCATTGTAGAAGCTTATTGTACAGTGGCATATGAGTGGCATGCAGCCATGTTTGCTGGTGTGACAGCAAACAATAAGTGTATCTTCCCCAGGTTGATTGTCGTACAGTGTCCTACTGGGCAATGGTGGGAGTGGAGAGAAGCATTTCACTGTGGGCGGGTGAGGTATGTTCAGTGGCACACCACCGAACATGAGTTTGGTTTTGCCTGAAAATTCTTGTGGACTGAGGCCTACTGGAATTCCAGCAGCAAATGTGTGGCTTGATCAAAGGGGGCACCAGCTGTGAGCCGTGATCCACTTACACATTCACCCCTATTGTGTTTGCAGCTGTTACTCATCCACCCAGATTGTCATCAGGGTATTTCCCGCACGCGTGTGAGAAACTCCAGAGGAATAGGCCACCTGCCCAAGGTATTGTTTTGTGGAAAACCAGGCGCCAAAACTTTGGTGGGGCGTGTGAGATTGTGCGGCATATGACCCGCAGTGGCGGATCCCCATGCATAAATAACCAGCCTCAGGGATCATAGGAGGGGGTTATGCTAATGCATATGAGGCTTAATCAAATCCACGCTGATTGCCAACAGATTTCAGTGCAAAAGCGGGACACCAGCACAAGCAAATAGCTGGTCGGAAGACAGGCGTGTGAAAGCTCCCTGCGTATGAAAGTGTGTGGGGGCCCGACAATGAGCGGGCGCAAAAAACATGTGGGGCCAGTCATTGTTTGCCCCAACCTCAGCACCGGAGTGAATCCACTGTTTGCGTATGACCCAAATCATTAGTCATCCAATTATGCACCCCTTACATTAACGTGGATTACACCAGAATTGGTGCAGTAGTTTGGCGGAGCTCTCCAAAAACGTGCATCAAAGGGATGCATTTGAGAAATTTGACTCAATGGCTTGGTGTGATTGAATGTTACATTCTTGTACAGCTTTTGCTCTGCCCCGACATAGTATGTACAAAGGTGTACGTAATACTATGTATTACAGTGTTGGCTGTACAGATTAGGATGGTGTAATAATATTTCAGCTTGCATGCATATAGCCAATGGGTATCCCCCTCCCAATCATTTGCATATACGTAGCTCATGTGCCCAATTCTCAGCATTGTGATTCACCCAATTTGCACACGCAAGCTGAGCATGTCACGATCAAAAGCTCAGTGTGGAAGTTTTTGGTAGAGCCATGGTTGGAACCATTTTTGCAATAGTTCATTGGAAGGCTCAGTTTGGAGCACTTCACCAAAGCATGTGATATGCTGCGCCTGGCTGAAATGTCATCCGATGCTGTGCCAAATTCTCAGATTGTGTGCTTACAAAAAGGACCTAGCAGTTTCTCAGCATGGTGAATTTGATATTGTTATATCAATAGCTCAATAACTGTGCAATTCAAATGTTCAGCCACTGAGAATTTCAATTATGACCCCAAAGCAGACCTGAGAAATGGGTTGACCCAAGCTCACACTGTATTCACTTGTCATACACCAGCCCGACCCTTTGTTCAAACTCCATCACCTGGCCGTAATGCTGGTATGCTCACCGCGGTCACCTGTGACCAAATGCACCACGTGCTTTTCCGCATGGGGCATTTGGGGATTGCACCCACCATGCACGTTCAACGAGACCCTCATGAAAGCCCACCTGGGTGATTGGTTTGCTATTTGAGGAAACAAAGGGCATTTGACTGAGTCTGACAATTCAATCAATTGCAATACTCAGCCAGAACCCCTTTGTTCCTCTGCCTCACGCAGGCATTGCCCTTCTCAGTTGCAGCATTGGCTGCAACTTGTCACAGGGGCTCTTGGACAGAAAATACAAGAGTGGCCTGGCACTCAGCAATCAGGGAACTCACTTGGAAGACTCCAAAAGGATAAAGAATAAAAATAATAAGAATGGATTCCTCTAAAAGATATGCAGGTACAAGATGAGATGCAAAGAGGAAAGGGAAGCCAAATGGCCAAAGAGCCAACCAAGTAAGTCCTTAATCACTGTTTCAACCTGCCAAAAATGAATAATGGAATTAGTAAGGATATGACCACCAAGTATCCATTGAAAGGCGAAGAAAGAGAAAGAGAAAGGTGCTAAATGACTGACTTAATAATATCAGTATTTGCTTAACTAAAATAAAAAGAAAATAGAGATAAAATAAAATCAAAGTATATTAATTAACTGGGGAAAAACCCCCCAGGGTGGAAAGGGTAGCCGGTATATGTGAAAAGTTGGGAGCTTGAGTTCTTCAGGCTGAAAACTGATCTGTATTGATCCTTGAGGCTGTATTGATTGTTTTGGGAATTGATACAGCTGGCTAATATTGAAATTGACCTGGGTTGAATGAATTTCCCATGCTTGAAGATGAAATACAGTTCTTGATGGATCCAGACTGTATTGAAATGAATTTGGTTGCCAAGATGGATTGAGTGGAGCTTTGACACTTGACAACTTCTTTTGGCACTGCCTCTTGAATACACTTTGAGAATGAATTGACAGTATTCCCTTGGAAGGAATACTTGGAGTGAGAATAACCAATGACTGCTTGATGGCGTCATTGGTCTTTGACGCTGAAACACTTGCTCTTGAGCCTTGATGATTCCTCTGAATGATTGCGTGCCTTGATGACGTGATGAGATGTTGGAATGTTGAAATGACCATTTGATATAGCCACCATTGAATTGCTGTTGAAAAATGATGCACAATGATGTATAACATCATTTGTGGCATATTGGTTCATTGACAAGAAGATTACGTCCAAAGGTCTTGAGATGGAAAGGCAGAGGGGAAAAGGATGGCTGTGGTGACTTCAGAGCTTGGAAGGTGTTTCTGGACCCTTTGGGGTTTTTGGCCATTTTTGGGTTCTGAGCCAAAAATCGGCCCAAAAGGCGGGAAAGTGTCTTTTGGACACTTTGCGTCAAAGTGCGCAAATGCGCATTATGAGCCCAAATGGCCAAAAACAGCCATTTGGGCCATTTCCCCTGGTTTTGGGGGAAATGACCAGAAATACCCATTTGGGCATAAATTGCCGCTATGGGTTCTGGATTGAGGTGAAGGGCCATGAAGGCCCCAAAACACAAATGGCCATAAATGGTCCATAATGTGATGACGTGGCCATATTGGCCACTGGTGATGGATATGGCCAATTGGCCATAAATGTACTGTGGCTTGATATGCCATATGGGGATCCAAGGAGGTGAATTGCCATGGTTGTGACAATACACCCCACCTTGAAATGGTGAGCTCCTGAGCACCAATACAAGGTGAAGCCTGTTGAGGCTATTGGAAAGATTTTGAGAGAGTGATTCAAGAGGACTGATTAAGTTGAAGAATTTGAAAACTGATATTAAAAATTTGACATTTGACGCAGGACTTGCTTGATCTTCTTTCGACATTGGCTTCATGATTTGAGTTGAATTTTAAAATGAATGAAAATTTTTGACGTGATAATTGACGTGATAAAATAAAATTTAAAATGAAAATAAAGTGAAAATAAAGAATGAAAATGAAAATAAAAAGAAAGAAAAATAAAAGAGAAATGGATTGAATCTTGAGGAGGTTCCAATCTTCATCACGGAGGTTAATAACTGATTTTGAAATTGGCTTAGGACCTGGAAAGAGAAATTTGATGCCAGGTGCTCACAGAGTGGCCAAGGTGATGTTTTGAAAAGATTGTAGACCCCTCAGGGAAGTGCACACCAGGAGAGGAACTTACTTTTGGTAGTTACCACTCCCGCCAGTGCGATAAAACTAAACAAACATTGTTGAAGGATTGAATTGAATTGAAATACTTGGAAAAGAAATAAAAGAATGAATGGTCCATTTGCCCAAGTGAAAATGGCCATAATTTTGGAATTGAATGTTGAAAAGCCCGGCCAAAGATCTGTGTCCAAAATTTGCAAAGTGCTCACAGAGTGGCCAAGGTGATGCTTACAACAAAAACGAGTAAAATACCCCTAAAGGTGCATACCAGGAGTGGGACTTACTTTTGGTAATTCCTCTCCCCACCAAGCACCATAATGAATCAAGCTTTTGAAGAATTGGGCCCTGGCTTGTCAGGATATAATGAAAGAAAATCATTGACAAGTTCAGGACAATTCTTGAGGTTTTCGGTTGGTTCCCAAGTGGATCTTTCTGGGTCTTGACTGAAACCTTTCCATTCCACCAGATACCATAATTTTCCTCTCTTGAGCTTTGAGTCCAGTATTTGAGAGACTTCCCATTCCTCTTCTTCTTCAATGATGATTGGAGGAGGAGGCTCTTGATGCCGATTTGGGATTGTTGATGTCTTGACTGGTTCCAGGAGGGATATATGGAAAACTGGGTGGATGGATTTCCATTGAGATGGAAGCTTGAGGTGGTAGGCATGAGTACTGACTTTCTTCAAGATTGGAAAAGGACCCAGCCATCTTTCAGACAGCTTTTTGGTGGGTCTGGTTGATTTGATGTTCTTGGAAGAAAGCCATACCATGTCACCGGGATTGAAAACAGGTGGACTTGCTCTACTTTTATCTGCATACCTCTTAAACCTGTTTATGGCAACTTCAAGTTCTCTCTTGACATCTTGCTGTACTGATTGGATTTTTGTTGATAACTTTCCAGCAGGAGTATCTTGAGTGATGTGAACTGAGTCAAATTGTGGATCTCTTCCATAAACAGTGAAAAACGGTGATTGTTTTGTTGAAGAGTGGTCAGAGTTATTGTAGGCAAATTCAGCCAGAGGGAGCCAGGTGTTCCAATCATCTTGATGATAACTGACATACATACAAAGGTACTGTTCTAGTATCTGATTTACCCTCTCTGTCTGTCCATCAGTTTCTGGATGATAAGCAGTTGACAGATCTCTTGAAATCTTGAGCTGCTGACAAAGGTTGGTCCAAAAAGAAGAAACAAAAAGAGAACCTCGATCACTAACAATGCTTGAAGGAAGGCCATGCTTTGAAAAAATATTCTTGATGAATAGATGGGCCAAATCTAGTGAAGTGATTGAAGACATTGTTGGAATAAAAACCGCCATTTTTGAGAATCTGTCCACTATGACTAAAGTTGAATCAAAGGAATTGGACAGTGGCAATTGAGTGATGAAATCCATTGAAAGACAAATCCAAGGACCACTTGGAATTGGAAGAGGCTTGAGGAGTCCAAACTTCTTGTGATGAATATTTCTGTTTCTTGAACACTGTTGACAGGATGAGACATAATCCTTGATGAATTGAGTCATGCCGGACCAGTGGAAATCCTGCTTGACAAGTTTGAGAGTCTTCTCTTGGCCAGGGTGTCCAGCTAGAGGAGAGTCATGCCGCTTTTGAAGTATATTGAGTTGAATTGTGGGGTCATTTGGGACCACCACCCAATCTTTGAAAAGGAGAAGTTTGGAAGAGGAATCAAGAGAATAATCTGTGACAGATTTACCTTTACCCAAATCTTCAAGGACACTTCTATATTGAGGGTCTTGCCACACTGCCTTCTGAATTGAATCAATCAAATTTGAAAATGAATCCACCTTGAATGCAAAAACCTTTGAGGCTTGAATTTCATCTTGCTTGATTATCTTCTGATAGTTCATTGGATTCTTGCTGATGAAATCCTCCCCCCTCTCTGGGTAAACGTTGTCCCGACGTGACAAGGCATCTGGAAGGGTGGCCAAGCGGCCAGGGCGGTAAGTGATTGAGAAATGAAATTCAGATAAAAATTCAGCCCAGCGGGCTTGACGGAGAGTGAGAATCTTGGAAGACATAAATGATTGGTGAGAACTCCAAAAGGGGAAGAAATGGAAAGAAGGAAAGCTCTCCAGCGCTTGAGAGCCCAGACTATGCCAAGGAGTTCCTTGTCATGAATCTCATAATTAAGCTCAGCTGGGAGAAGCTTGCGGCTATAAAATGCAATGGGATGTTTTCCTGAGTCAGAGACCTGACTTAGTACAGCACCCAAGGCATAATCTGATGCATCGGTCTCTAAAATTGTGGGTAGAGAAGGATTGAAATGAGAAAGGATTGGAGCAGTGGTGAATGCCTCTTTGAGTTGATGAAACTGTCTAAGAGCTTCCTCATTGAGGGGAAAACGGGAATATTTCTTGAGGAAACTTGTGAGTGAACTAATTTTCTTTGAATAATTCTTGATGAAACGGCGGTAGAAATTGGCAAAGCCAAGGAATGATTGAAGAGCCTTGAGGTTTCTTGGGGGTGGCCAATTGAGAATTTTCTGGACTTTTGCTTGGTCCATCTTGAGGCCTTCAGAAGAAACAACATAACCCAAATACTCTACACTAGAAACATGGAATAGGCATTTGGACGCCTTAGCAAAGAGGTTATTGGCTCTGAGTCTGGAAAGAACAGTGGACACATGAGTGACATGTTCTTCCTCAGATTTGGAAAAGACCATAATGTCATCCAAATAAACCACAACATAAAAATCAAGAAGATCATAGAAAATATCATTGACAAGATTTTGAAAAGAAGCAGGAGCATTGGTAAGCCCAAATGGCATAACCAAGTACTCATAACTACCATATTTGGTTCTAAAACAAGTCAAATGTTCATCACCTTCCTTGATTCTGAGCAGGTTATATGCACCACGCAAATCAATCTTGGAGAAGATAGAAGAACCATTGAAAACAGTGAGGAGATGATTCATAGGAGGAACAGGATACTTGTTCTTCCTAGTAACAGCATTGAGTTTGCGGTAATCAACACACAAACGGAGGCCACCATCTCTCTTTTTGACAAAAAGAACAGGTGCTCCTGTAGAAGAGGAGCTTGGCCGGATGAAACCTTTCTCTAAATTCTCTGAAATGTAGGCCCTGAGTGTATCTGACTCTTGGTTTGATAAAGAGTAGATCACCCCAACTAGAGGTAGAGACCCCTCCAGCTCGATATGATGATCACAGGCGCGGTGAGGAGGAAGTTTCTCTGCTTTCACCTTGGAGAATACATCCAAGTATTGGTGATAAACAGGAGGAACAACCTTCATCACGGTTTCTATTTCTTCTGGCTCTTCCTCTTCATCCCACAACTCCTCCAGGGAGTCATGGTAAGATGAGGGAGGAAGCTCCATATTCCCAAAGAAGAGATGAAGTGAAGATACAGAACTATCTTCTCCAACATCTTGAATCTCTTTGAAGACTTCATCTCTAGATGATAGTAATGACTGATGGGAATTAAGGGAAGGAATATGGACAGAAGACGGAAATGATGGTGTTCTAGAATCACCAACCAGAGCTGCACATGATTTGGCAGAAGAAAAGTCATTACTAAAAGGAATTGAAGGATCATTATAGTCCTTATGATCAGAATTAAAGGTGATCAATCCTTGCCTCCAATCAATAAACGGATTAAAATGATTGAGAAAGTCAAAGCCCAATATGAGGTCTTCTCCCTTGGGAGTATCAATGACTAAAAAGTCCCATTCAAAGCTTGGGAAGGAAGGGAGCTCAACCATATATTTAGTATGGTGAGTCACAAATAAAGAAGGAGACTCAGAGGAGTCAAGAATGATAAGGGGAATCTTCTCCGGGAGTTCTGACATGGTCAAAGAATACTTGTGAACAAACTGCTTTGCAATAAATGAGTTGGTAGCACCAGAATCAATGAGAATACTGTAAAACATATCAGAGAGAGAAGAAAAAACAAAAAATTTAAGACAATTTTTGACACCAGTATTCAGAATGCACAATTGTGCTCTGGATGGAAAACTGTGAAGACCATTGAACACAACATGATCTTCACTCAGGCTTTTCCCTGGCTGGGAAATTTGCCTGACGGTTGGGTAAGCTTGTTTTGAGGCCTTTTGAAACAGGACTCAAGACTATGCTTCCCACCACAATAGGTACAAAGACCCTCTTTGATTCTTCTTTCTTTTTCAGAGTTCATGAGCTTGAAATCTTTATTCAATAAAGAAGAATGGGGCTTGTCCCTCTTCTGAAAATTCTTCTTCTTCTTATGACTTGAACTTGAAGAATTTTGAGGATGAGAAGAGCTTGACTTTGAGGCTTCTGGCTTCTTCTCTTGATGATGACCCTTTTCATTTTGCCTCTCATGGTACCTGGTATCAAGTTCCAGGGTAACGTCCATTAAGTCTTGAAGAGAGTCAATTCTTGAAGGATGGGAGGCCAATTGATCCAAAATCCTGGATGGCAATCCCTTCCTGAAATGATGGATGAGAGCTCTTTCACCCCAATCCCCGATTCTTGAGACTAACCTTCTAAAATCAGCAATGTATAAGGATACATGCCCACCTTCTTTCATTCTTAAAGAATCCAACTCAGCTTCTGCTTTTCTGACTTCATTCGGATCCCCAAACAAAGTGAAGAGTTGGGATTCAAACAATTTCCAAGAGTTGAGAAGGTAATTTGAATCTTGATTGGTGAGATTGCAAAGATAAGGCTCAATCCATTTTGCAGCCCTGCCAATGAGAAACGATGTGGCATAAAGGACCTTCTTTCTGTCTTGAGCGAAGTTTGCCGGATCATTATGAAAAATCAATTGGCAAGACTGGATGAAACGTCTAACTTTGAAGGGCTGAGTCCCATCAAAGCATTCTGGTGACTTCATAGATGGAGTCTTGAAGGCTGGTGGTCTTGATGCTTCAGAAGATGAATCTGCTTGAAGGTTGGCCATAATCTGAGTCATTTGCTGCATGATGGCCAATAAAAATGGTTCAGACTGATTAGACTGGGCTAGAGTTGGTCCTCCAGTACCTTGGGGTGCCTCCACCGGAGCAGGGACACCTTCAGTACCATCAGACTCTTCCTCTTCCACAGAATTCTCCTCCTCCTCTTCACCATCTTCACCTGGACCTTTGAAAATAGTCCTTGAAGTTCCTGGAAATCCGCCAACTACTCCTGAGAATGAACATGATCTTCTTGGCCCTCTTCCTTCCTTCCTGGATGGTGCTGCTCCTTCCATGCGGGGTCCTCTATCTAATTGGGCCCTCAGTTGAGGAACTGCTGGGGTGCCATCTAGAGGAGCTCTTGGAGTTGCAGTGAGAACAGCTTGAGCTCTGGCCTGAGATCTTGTCTGTCTTGCCGGAGGTGAATGTTGAACAGGCATGATTTCAGGAATAAAAATTGAAATAAAAAGAATTAAAATTAAGATTTTCTTCATGTGAAAAGAGTCAACAATCAAATCTTGAGGAAAAGTCAATGAATCAAATGAAAATCTTCAGGTACGTCAATAAAACAAAATCAAATGAAGTCTTGAGGTCAAAATCAATGAATCAAATCAATCAAAAAATCAAAATCTTGCAAAAATCAATCAATCAAATGAAATCTTGAAGAAAAATCAATTTATGTCAAAATTCTTGATGTGAAAAATCAGCAAAATCAATAAAGTCTTCAGGTCAATCAATTTTCTTGAGGTCAATATCAAATATGTCACATCAATCAATCAATCAAAATCAAGTGAATTCTTCTTAAAAAACCAAAATTCTTGAAGAATGAATCAAATATGAATCTTGATGTGAAGAATGTGTCTGAATATCTTGATGAAAAAATTTGAAAATCAAAGAAAATCAAGATGACGCCTGAATTGAGAATGAAATGAAAATTTGATGATTTGAAAAAAGATTTTAAAAAGAATAACAAAAATAAAAATGGGTCAGCTTTCAATTTTCAGAATGAAGAATGAATGAGAGAAAATTGAGAGGTGACGATGAATCATTAAATTCATAAGCATAAAAGAATCATAATTTCGATGAAATGAGTGAATGAAATTATAAAGAAAGAATGAGCAAAATGAAAAAGAAATTATGAGTTAGTTAATATAATGTCACAGGGGCTCTTGGACAGAAAATACAAGAGTGGCCTGGCACTCAGCAATCAGGGAACTCACTTGGAAGACTCCAAAAGGATAAAGAATAAAAATAATAAGAATGGATTCCTCTAAAAGATATGCAGGTACAAGATGAGATGCAAAGAGGAAAGGGAAGCCAAATGGCCAAAGAGCCAACCAAGTAAGTCCTTAATCACTGTTTCAACCTGCCAAAAATGAATAATGGAATTAGTAAGGATATGACCACCAAGTATCCATTGACAGGCGAAGAAAGAGAAAGAGAAAGGTGCTAAATGACTGAATTAATAATATCAGTATTTGCTTAACTAAAATGAAAAGAAAATAGAGATAAAATAAAATCAAAGTATATTAATTAACTGGGGAAAAACCCCCCAGGGTGGAAAGGGTAGCCAGTATATGTGAAAAGTTGGGAGCTTGAGTTCTTCAGGCTGAAAACTGATCTGTATTGATCCTTGAGGCTGTATTGATTGTTTTGGGAATTGATACAGCTGGCTAATATTGAAATTGAATTGGGTTGAATGAATTTCCCATGCTTGAAAATGAAATACAGTTCTTGATGGATCCAGACTGTATTGAAATGAATTTGGTTGCCAAGATGGATTGAGTGGAGCTTTGACACTTGACAACTTCTTTTGGCACTGCCTCTTGAATACACTTTGAGAATGAATTGACAGTATTCCCTTGGAAGGAATACTTGGAGTGAGAATAACCAATGACTGCTTGATGGTGTCATTGGTCTTTGACACTGAAACACTTGCTCTTGAGCCTTGATGATTCCTCTGAATGATTGCGTGCTTTGATGACGTGATGAGATGTTGGAATGTTGAAATGACCATTTGATATTGCCACCATTGAATTGCTGTTGAAAAATGATGCACAATGATGTATAACATCATTTGTGGCATATTGGTTCATTGACAAGAAGATTACGTCCAAAGGTCTTGAGATGGAAAGGCAGAGGGGAAAAGGATGGCTGTGGTGAGTTCAGAGCTTGGAAGGTGTTTCTGGCCATTTTTGGGTTCTGAGCCAAAAACTGGCCCAAAAGGCGGGAAAGTGTCTTTTGGACACTTTGCGTCAAAGTGCGCAAAAGTGCGCAAAGTGCGCAAAAATGCACAAATGCGCATTATGAGCCCAAATGGCCAAAAACAGCCATTTGGGCCATTTCCCCTGGTTTTGAGGGAAATGACCAGAAATACCCATTTGAGCATAAATTGCCGCTATGGGTTCTGGATTGAGGTGAAGGGCCATGAAGGCCCCAAAACACAAATGGCCATAAATGGTCCATAATGTGATGACGTGGCCATATTGGCCACTGGTGGTGGATATGGCCAATTGGCCATAAATGTACTGTGGCTTGATATGCCATATGGGGATCCAAGGAGGTGAATTGCCATGGTTGTGACACAACTGAGCGTCAATTTTGCCGACACGCTTTGAAGCTGAGCCTTTGTTGGGTGCTGCAACTGCTGCGATTGGCTCAGCTTCCCCATGGTATAAAAGACCATCTTTGCCTGACAAGCCCCCCACTTTTTTCCAGATCACCCGCTCTTCTCATTTTTGTGTGTATTCCCCCTCATCTTCCTGCCTTCCCACTCTTTTCTATTGCACTCCACTTACCCCACTCCCCTTCCTTCCCGCTTATACATCCAGAACCCCCCTTCTATCCACCTCGTGCATCTCCTTCATTTAAAACTTTCTTCGATATTATGTTCCAATATTAATCCAAATTCTTTGTCATGACTTTCCTTTAGAGTTTTCCAAACTTCTGACTAGAGCGTATTTATTTTGTTTATGTTTTAAATTTATAATTCATCATATGTCATCATTTTTTTTCTTGATTGTTCACTTTCTATTCAATTACTAACCTGATGTCACAACCATGGCAATTCATCCCCTTGGACTTCAATATGGCATATCCATGCCACTTCCAATATATGGCAATTTGGCCATACCCATAAATCATTGGCCAAATTGGCCATCTCACCTCATTTGGCCTTTTATGGCCATTTCATTATCTGGGCCCAACTTGGGCCCTGCACCATCATCAGACCTTTTCTGGCTTTTCTCTACTTTTGGGCAATTTTGGTATTTCCCAGTCAACAGGGGAAATACAGCCCAAGAAGCTGTATGTGGCTTTAAATACAGTTTCTGCGCATTTGCGCACTTTGCGCAAATACAGTTTTAAGGCTGTATGAGCTGTATTTGGCCAAAAACCCAAAAATTGCCAAATACCTCAAAAGACACTCTGACACCTCTGAAGCCCTCCAAAACCAAATTTCACCAATATCCTCCTGGAGTCATCTCTAAAAGACTTATGGCCATTTCCAACCTCCAATAACCAAAATGCCATATATGGTGTTATACACCATTATGCATCTTTTTTCAGCAGCAATCCACTGGCAGCAATATCATCTGGTTATTTCAACTTTCCATCAGGCCATCCAGTCATGTCATCAAGAGGATTCATCAAGGCTCAAGGGAAAGTGTCAAAACCTCAAATACCAATGACGCCATCAAGCAGTCATTGGTTATTCTCACTCCAAGTATTCCTTCTAAGGGAATACTGTCAATTCATTCTCAAGGTGTATTCAAGAGGCAGTTCCAAAAGGAGTTTTCAAGTGTCAAAGCTCCACTCAATCCATCTTGGCAACCACCTTCTTTTCAATACAGTCTGGATCCATCAAGAACTGTATTTCATTTTCAAGCATGGGAAATTCATTCAACCCAATTCAATTTCAATATTAGCCAGCTGTATCAATTCCCAAAACAATCAATACAGATCAGTTTCCAGCCTGAAGAACTCAAGCTCCCAGCTTTTCACATATACTGGCTACCCTTTTCACCCTGGGGGGTTTTTCCCCAGTTAATTAATATACTTTGATTTTATTTTCATTTTAGTTAAGCAAATACTGATATTATCAATTCAGTCATTTAGTACTTTTCTCTTTCTCTTTCTTTGCCTGTCAATGGATATTTGGTGGTCATATCTTTACTAATTCCATTATTCATTTCTGGCAGGTTGAAACAGTGATTAAGGACTTACTTGGTTGGCTCTTTGGCCATTTGGCTTCCCTTTCCTCTTTTGCATCTCATCTTTTACCTGCATATCTTTTAGAGGAATTCATTCTTATTATTTTTATTCTTTATTCTTTTGGAGTCTTTCAAGTGAGTTCCCTGATTGCTGAGTGCCAGGCCACTCTTGTATTTCTGTCCAAGAGCCCCTGTGACATTATATTAATTAACTCATAATTTCTTTTCATTCTGTTCATTCCTTCTTTATAATTTCATTCACTCATTTCATCTAAATTATGATTCTTTTACGCTTATGAACTTAATGATTCATCGTCACCTCTCAATTTCCTTTCTTTCTTTCTTCATTTTGAAAATTGAAAGCTGACCCATTTTTATTTTGTTATTCTTTTTAAAATCTTTTTCAAATCATCAGATTTTCATTTCATTCATAATTCAGGAGTCATCTTGATTTTCTTTGATTTTCAAATTTTTCATCAAGATATTCAGACACATTCTTCACATCAAGATTTATAATTGATTCATTCTTCAGGAATTTTGGTTTTCAAAGAAGAATTCACTTGATTTTGATTGATTGATTGATTTGACATAAATTGATATTGACCTGAAGATTTCAATGATTTTGCTGATTTTTCACATCAAGAATTTTGACATAAATTGATTTTGCATCAAGAATTCATTTTGATAGATTGATTTTCTGCAAGATTTTGATTTTTATTGATTTGATCAATTGATTTATTGACTTTAAGATTCCATTTGATTTTTGATTGATTGATTTACTTCAAGACTTCATTTTTTATTCATTGATTCTTCAAGAAATCGATTTGATTTTGACTTCAAGACTTCATTTGATTTTGATTGATTGACATACTTGAAGATTTTTCATTTGATTCATTGATTTTCCTAAAGATTTGATTGTTGACTCTTTTCACTTCAAGCAAATTTTGATTTTAATTCATTTATTTCAATTTTATTCCTGACATCATGCCTGTTCAACATTCACCTCTGGCAAGACAGAGAAGATTTCAGGCCAGAGCTCAAGCTGTCCTCACTCCAACTCCAAGAGCTCCTCTAGATGGTACCCCAGCAGTTCCTCAACTGAGGGCCCCGCATGGAAGGAGAAGCACCATCCAGGAAGGAAGGAAGAGGGCCAAGAAGATCATGTTAATTCTCAGTAGTAGTTGGCGGATTTCCAGGACTTTCAAGGACCATTTCCAAAGGTCCAGGTGAAGATGGTGAAGAGGAGAAGGAGAATTCTGTGGAAGAGGAAGAGTCTGATGGTACTGAAGGTGCTCCTGCTCCGGTGGAAGCATCCCAAGGTACTGGAGGACCAACTCTAGCCCAGTCTAATCAGACTGTCTCTCATCAGTCTGAACCATCTTTATTGGCCATCATGCAGCAAATGACTCAGATTATGGCCAATCTTCAAGAAGTTTCATCTTCTGAAGCATCAAGACCACCAGCCTTCAAGACTCCATCTATGAAGGAACCGGAATGCTTTGATGGGACTAAGCCCTTCAAAGTTAGAAGTTTCATTCAGGCTTGTCAATTGATATTTCATAATGATCCGGAAAACTTCTCTCAAGACAGAAAGAAGGTTCTTTATGCCACTTCATTTCTCATTGGCAGGGCTGCAAAATGGATTGAGCTTTATCTTTCCAATCTCACCAATCAAGATTAAAATTACCTTCTCAACTCTTGGAAATTATTTGAATCTCAACTCTCCACCTTATTCAGGGACCCAAATGAAGTCAGAAAGGCTGAAGCAGAATTGGATTCTTTAAGAATTAAAGAAAGTGGGCATGTATCTTTATACATTGCTGATTTCAGAAGTCTTGTCTCAAGAATTGGAGATTGGGGTGAAAGAGCTCTCATCCATCATTTCAGGAAGGGATTGCCATCCAGGATTTTGGATCAATTGGCCTCCCATCCTTCAAGAATTGACTCTCTTCAAGACTTAATGGACGTTACCCTGGAACTTGATACCAGGTACCATGAGAGGCAAAATGAAAAGAGTCATCATCAAGAGAAGAAGCCAGAAGCCTCAAAGTCAAGTTCTTCTCATCCTCAAAATTGTTCAAGTTCAAGTCAAAAGAAGAAGAAGAATTTTCAGAAGAGGGACAAGCCCCATTCTTCTTTATTGAATAAAGATTTCAAGCTCATGAACTTTGAAAAAGAAAGAAGAATCAAAGAGGGTCTTTGTACCTATTGTGCTGGGAAGCATAGTCTTGAGTCCTGTTTCAAAAGGCCTCAAAACAAGCTTACCCAACCGTCAGGCAAATTTCCCAGCCAGGGAAAAGCCTGAGTGAAGATCATGTTGTGTTCAATGGTCTTCACAGTTCTCATTCCAGAGCACAATTGTGCATTCTGAATACTGGTGTCAAGAATTCTCTTAAATTCTTTGTTTTTTCTTCTCTTTCTGATGTTTTTTACAGTATTCTCATTGATTCTGGTGCTACCAACTCATTAATTGCAAAGCAGTGTGTTCACAAGTACTCATTGACTACGTCAGAACTTCCAGAGAAGATTCCCCTCATCATTTTAGACTCCTCTGAGTCTCCTTCTTTATTTGTGACTCACCATACTAAATACATGGTTGAGCTCCCTTCCTTCCCAAGCTTTGAATGGGACATTTTAGTCATTGATACTCCCAAGGGAGAAGACCTCATATTGGGATTTGACTTTCTTAATCATTTTAATCTGTTTATTGATTAAAGGCAAGGATTGATCAACTTTAATTCTGATCATAAGGACTATAATGATCCTTCAATTTCTTTTAGTAATGACTTTTCTTCTGCCAAATCATGTGCAGCTCTGGTTGGTGATTCTAGAACACCATCATTTCCGTCTTCTGTCCATATTCCTTCCCTTAATTCCCATCAGTCATTACTATCATCTAGAGATGAAGTCTTCAAAAAGATTCAAGATGTTGGAGAAGATAATTCTGTATCTTCACTTCATCTCTTCTTTGGGAATATGGACCTTCCTCCTTTGTCTTATCATGACTCCCTGGAGGAGTTGTGGGATGAAGAGGAAGAGCCAGAAGAAATAGAAACCGTGATGAAGGTTGTTCCTCCTGTTTATCACCAATACTTGGATGTATTCTCCAAGGTGAAAGCAGAGAAACTTCCTCCTCACCGTGCCTGTGATCATCATATCGAGCTGGAGGGTTCTCTACCTCTAGTTGGGGTGATCTACTCTTTATCAAACCAAGAGTCAGATACACTCAGGGCCTACATTTCAGAGAATGTAGAGAAAGGTTTAATCCGGCCAAGCTCCTCTTCAACAGGAGCACCTGTTCTTTTTGTCAAAAAGATAGATGGTGGCCTCCGTTTGTGTGTTGATCACCACAAACTCAATGCTGTTACTAGGAAGAACAAGTATCCTGTTCCTCCTATGAATCAGCTTCTCACTGTTTTCAATGGTTCTTCTATCTTCTCCAAGATTGATTTGCGTGGTGCATATAACCTGCTCAGAATCAAGGAAGGTGATGAACATTTGACTTGTTTTAGAACCAAATATGGTAATTATGAGTACTTGGTTATGCCATTTGGGCTTACCAATGCTCCTGCTTCCTTTCAAAATCTTGTCAATGATATTTTTTACGATCTTCTTGATGTTTATGTTGTGGTTTATTTTGATGACATTATGGTCTTTTCCAAATCTGAGGAAGAACATGTCACTCATGTGTCCACTTTTCTTTCCAGACTCAGAGCCAATAACCTCTTTGCTAAGGCGTCCAAATGCCTATTCCATGTTTCTAGCGTAGAGTATTTAGGTTATGTTGTTTCTTCTGAAAGCCTCAAGATGGACCAAGCAAAAGTCCAGCAAATTCTCAATTGGCCACCTCCAAGAAACCTCAAGGCTCTTCAATCATTCCTTGGCTTTGCCAATTTTTACCGCTGTTTCATCAAGAATTATTCAAAGAAGATGAGTTCACTCACAAGTTTCCTCAAGAAAGATTCCTGTTTTCCCCTCAATGAGGAAGCTCTTAGAAAGTTTCATCAACTCAAGGAGGCATTCACCACTGCTCCAATCCTTCTCTACCCACCATTGTAGAGACCGATGCTTCAGATTATGCTTTGGGTGCTGTACTGAGTCAGGTCTCTGACTCAGGAAAACATCCCATTGCATTTGATAGCTGCAAGCTTCTCCCAGCTGAGCTCAATTATGAGATTCATGACAAGGAACTCCTTGGAATAGTCTGGGCTCTCAAGCGCTGGAGAGCTTTCCTTCTTTCAATTTCTTCCCCTTTTGAAGTTCTCACCAATCATTCATCTCTTCAATATTTTATGTCTTCCAAGATTCTCACTCGCTGTCAAGCCTGCTGGGCTGAATTTTTATCTGAATTCTATTTCTCAATCACTTACCGCCCTGGCAGCTTGGCCAACCTTCCAGATGCCTTGTCATCTCAGGACAACGTTTACCCAGAGAGGGGGGAGGATTTCATCAGCAAGAATCCAATGAATTATCAGAAAATAATCAAGCAAGATGAAATTCAAGCCTCAAAGTTTTTTGCAGTCAAGGTGGATTCATTTTCAAATTTGATTGATTCAATTCAGAAGGCAGTGTGGCAAGATTCTCAATATAGAAGTGTCCTTGAAGATTTGGGTAAAGGTAAATCTGTCCAAGATTATTCTCTTGATTCCTCTTCCAAACTTCTCCTTTTCAAAGATCGGGTGGTGGTCCCAAATGACCCCACAATTCAACTCAATATACTTCAAAAGTGGCATGACTCTCCTCTAGCTGGACACCCTGGCCAAGAGAAGACTCTCAAACTTGTCAAGCGGGATTTCCACTGGTCCGGCATGACTCAATTAATCAAGGATTATGTCTCATCTTGTCAACATTGTTCAAGAAACAAAAATATTCATCACAAGAAGTTTGGACTCCTCAAGCCTCTTCCAATTCCAAGTGGTCCTTGGATTTGTCTTTCAATGGATTTCATCACTCAATTGCCACTGTCCAATTCCTTTGACTCAATCCTTGTCATAGTGGACAGATTCTCAAAAATGGCGGTTTTAATTCCAACAATAGCTTCAATCACTTCATTAGATTTGGCCCATTTATTCATCAAGAATATTTTCTCAAAGCATGGCCTTCCTTCAAGCATTGTTAGTGATAGAGGTTCTCTTTTTGTTTCTTCCTTTTGGACCAATCTTTGTCAGAAGCTCAAGATTCCAAGAGATCTGTCAACTGCTTATCATCCAGAAACTGATGGACAGACAGAGAGGGTAAATCAGATACTAGAACAGTACCTTCGGATGTATGTCAGTTATCATAAAGATGATTGGAACACCTGGCTCCCTCTGGCTGAATTTGCCTACAATAACTCTGACCACTCTTCAACAAAACAATCACCATTTTTCACTGTTTATGGAAGAGATCCACAATTTGACTCAGTTCACATCACTCAAGATACTCCTGCTGGAAAGTTATCAACAAAAATCCAATCAGTACAGCAAGATGTCAGGAGAGAACTTGAAGTTGCCATAAACAGGTTTAAGAGGTATGCAGATAAAAGTAGAGCAAGTCCACCTGTTTTCAATCCCGGTGACGTGGTATGGCTTTCTTCCAAGAACATCAAATCAACTAGACCCACCAAAGAACTGTCTGAAAGATGGTTGGGTCCTTTTCCAATCTTGAAGAAAGTCAGCACTCATGCCTACCACCTCAATGGAAATCCATCCACCCAATCTTCCATATATCCCTCCTGGAACCAGTCAAGACATCAACAATCCCAAATCGGCATCAAGAGCCTCCTCCTCCAATCATCATTGAAGAAGAAGAGGAATAGGAAGTCTCTCAAATACTGGACTAAAAGCTCAAGAGAGGAAAATTATGGTATCTGGTGGAATGGAAAGGTTTCAGTCAAGACTCAGAAAGATCCACTTGGGAACCAACTGAAAACCTCAAGAATTGTCCTGAACTTGTCAAAGATTTTCATTCATTATATCCTGACAAGCCTGGGGCCAATTCTTCAAAAGCTTGATTCATTATGGTGCTTGGTGGGGAGAGGAATTACCAAAAGTAAGTCCCACTCCTGGAATGCACCTTTAGGGGTATTCTACTCTTCTTTTTGTTGTAAGCATCACCTTGGCCACTCTGTGAGCACTTTGCAATTTTGGACACAGATCTTGGCATGGCTTTCAACTTCATTTCCAATCTTATGGCCATTTCACTTGGGACAATGGGCCATTCACTTTCCAATTCATTTCCAAGACTTCCAAATTCAAATTCATTCCTTCAACAATGCTGTTTTCTTCCTATGGCACTGGCAGAAGTGGTAATTACCAAAAGTAAGTTCCTCTCCTGGTGTGCACTTCCCTGAGGGGTCTACGATCTTTCAAAACATCACCTTGGCCACTCTGTGAGCACCTGGCATCAAATTTCTTTTTCCAGGTCCTTGGCCATGTTCAAAATCAATTGTCAACATTAGTGATCAAGATTGGAACCTCCTCAAAATTTATCTCTCTTTTCTTTTCCTTTCTCATTTTCATTTTCATTCTTTATTTTTATTTTATTTTCATTATAAATCTTCTTCTATCACGTCAAAAATCCTCATTCATTTTAAAATTCAATTCAAATCATGAAGCCAATGTCAAAAGAAGATCAAGCAAGTCCTGCGTCAAATGTCAAATTTTTAATATCAGTTTTCAATATTTTTATCTTAATCAGTCCTCTTGAATCACTCTCTCAAAATCTTTCCAATAGCCTCAACAGGCTTCACCTTGTATTGGTGCTCAGGAGCTCACCATTTCAAGGTGGGGAATACTGTCACAACCATGGCAATTCATCCCCTTGGACTTCAATATGGCATATCCATGCCACGTCCAATATATGGCAATTTGGCCATATCCATAAATCATTGGCCAAATTTGTCATCTCACCTCATTTGGCCTTTTATGGCCATTTCATTGTCTGGGCCCAACTTGGGCCCTTCACCATCATCAGGCCTTTTCTGGCTTTTCTCTACTTTTGGGCAATTTTGGTATTTCCCAATCAACAGGGGAAATACAGCCCAAGAAGCTGTATTTGGCTTTAAATACAGTTTCTGCGCATTTGCGCACTTTGCGCAAATACAGTTTTAAGGCTGTATGAGCTGTATTTGGCCAAAAACCCAAAAATTGCCAAATACCTCAAAAGACACTCTGACACCTCTGAAGCCCTCCAAAACCAAATTTCACCAATATCTTCCTGGCGTCATCTCTAAAAGACTTATGGCCATTTCCAACCTCCAATAACCAAAATTCCATATATGGTGTTATACACCATTATGCATCTTTTTTCAGCAGCAATCCACTGGCGGAAATATCATCTGGTTATTTCAACTTTCCATAAGGCCATCCAGTCACGTCATCAAGAGGATTCATCAAGGCTCAAGGGCAAGTGTCAAAACCTCAAATACCAATGACGCCATCAAGCAGTCATTGGTTATTCTCACTCCAAGTATTCCTTCTAAGGGAATACTGTCAATTCATTCTCAAGGTGTATTCAAGAGGCAGTGCCAAAAGGAGTTGTCAAGTGTCAAAGCTCCACTCAATCCATCTTGGAAACCACCTTCTTTTCAATACAGTCTGGATCCATCAAGAACTGTATTTCCTTTTCAAGAATGGGAAATTCATTCAACCCAATTCAATTTCAATATTAGCCAGCTGTATCAATTCCCAAAACAATCAATACAGCCTCAAGGATCAATACAGATCAGTTTTCAGCCTGAAGAACTCAAGCTCCCAACTTTTCACATATACCGGCTACCCTTTCCACCCTGGGGGGTTTTTCCCCAGTTAATTAATATACTTTGATTTTATTTTTATCTTTATTTTCTTTTCATTTTAGTTAAGCAAATACTGATACTATTAAGTCAGTCATTTAGCACTTTTCTCTTTCTCTTTCTTCGCCTGTCAATGGATATTTGGTGGTCATATCCTTACTAATTCCATTATTCATTTTTGGCAGGTTGAAACAGTGATTAAGGACTTACTTGGTTGGCTCTTTGGCCATTTGGCTTCCCTTTCCTTTTTTGCATCTCATCTTGTACCTGCATATCTTTTAGAGGAATTCATTCTTATTATTTTTATTCTTTATTCTTTTGGAGTTTTCCAAGTGAGTTCCCTGATTGCTGAGTGCCAGGCCACTCTTGTATTTCTGTCCAAAAGCCCCTGTGACACCTGACTTCTCTTGTTTTTAGATGTTGTGCACTTTATTCACTAAGCAGGGTATCCCCTGCATTTGCTCCTCAACAGCAACCCACATTTGTGATGCTTGCCAACAAGCACACAAGAAATGCTTGTTTGTTGTCTGACCCTTCCAACCACGTGGCCAGAGGAGTTCCCGCCCAAGACGCCCAGGCGAGGACTCCTTTGTGGTTGACAATGATGAAAGTATTCCCGAGCGGGAATGGACACCGGGACCTCAAACAGGCCAATGGGAACGATTCCGGATGATTAGCCCTGTCTCTTCCAGTATTAATTTTTCCACCCCCCCTCCTAGGCCACTATACAATGGTCACTTCACTCCTTGACCAGAGCAAAGTGATTATCCGGCCAATGCAGGATGGCGATGGCAAGAGGACATTCAAGCTTGGGCCAATTGTCACCATGTCTTGTCACCCATGGGATTCAAACACCAAAGTAAGTTTTCTTTTTCCTCCTTAATTCATTTCCATTCACACAATCATACTGACTTTTTTCCATTATGCATAGAACAAAAACAACCAAATACCCCCCAACAAGACTCACCCATTCCATGTATGCCTCATGAGCAAACCCTGTGGCAACCCACTCCAGGCCTGAGTGGCACCCAATGGTCAGAGGACTTATCCCGCGGTAAGAAGCCAACCTTCACTTTTCTCATTTTAACTGACTCTTCCTCCTTTTGTAGAACCCTCCCAACACAATGAGCCACCTATTCCTGGCCCGAGTCCATCCTCCAAACCACCTGAGGACGTTCTTACTTGTGAGCCAAAACCTGAGGTGGCTCTGACGCAATTCACGGAGGACCCTTTTGGTAAGTCACCACTTCTCTTTCTTTACTCCTATCAACTTTTCCTCACCCCTCCTTTGATCATCTCCAGCTTGTCCCGCTACTCCCCGCTCCATAATCATCATCGACGATATGCCCGTCAGATCCCCCCCTCCCTCCCAGTGCCCCCAAGAGCCCCACTGCCTCCTCCCCCCTGGTGTCAAGCTCCCCTCATTCCCATGATGACGCTCGCCAGGAATTTACCAGCTTATGACTGACTTTTATGATTCCTCGAGCCATTGTCCACGAATAAATCCACCAAATCTTGTTGGAGCATAGCCGCTTGCTCCACATGATTCCTTTCATGGATGCATCTCATCGAAATGAGATGCACCGGGAATTATGGGAGGAACTAAACAGCCTCCATTGCCAGGCACTGGAGGATTATCCAAAGGAGGAAACCACAGGGATAGTCTCCAAATATCTAGAAAAAAAATAAAAAAATCTTTTTCCTCTTATTCAATTTTGTAATACACTCTTTTAAATTCGTTTGTTGTAATCAATACAAAATTTTTTCCATTTTTGTTATATTATTTTTTCCCATGAGTTTCTCCTTTTTGGCCATTTGTGCAAATCACCTATTGTGTGATAATAATTTTTGTAAGTGCCCCACCAAATGTTTCAGTCAATATTTCTTGGTGTGAACCTCTTTTGCCAAAAATGCGCAGATAGTCACCATTACGGCCTCCTATATTTTCTTCTGATATGGTTGACAACCATATCAGATCTTAACTGTAAAAATGCAGGTGTTCCCTGCATGTGAGCAATCCACTTCAGATTCATGAGACATTGCCTTTCCTATGGTCACACACTATTAATCTTAGTCATGTATTGAATTGTTTGAATTGTTGGGAGCCTTCACAAGCAGAAGGATTGGCGTGTGAATTGTTGGAAGCCTGAAACAGCATAAGGACTTGTTTTTGATTGTGGGGAACCTTCAAAAGTGTCAGGATTTGCGTGTGAATTGTTGGAAGCCTGCACAGGTGTAAGGAATTTTTAGAATTTTTGGAACTTGCACAAGAATAAGCATTCGCGTGTGAATTGTTGGAGTCCTGTACCGACGTAAGCAATTGTTTTAATTTTCGGGAATCTGCACAAGTCGCAGTATTTGTGTGTGAATTATCGGAAGCCTGCACCGGCGTAAGGAAAAGTTTAAATTGTCGGGAACCTGCACAATGTAAGAATTTTCATGGGAGGCATTGGTATCCTGCACCGGCGTAGGGAGGTGTTTGAATTGTTGGGAGCTTGTACAAGCATAAGGATTTGTGGGTGAAGCGTTGGCAGCCTGCCCTGGCATAAGCAATTTTTTGAATTATTGGAAACCTGCACAAGCATAAGTATCTGTGTGTGAAGCATCAGGATCCTGGACAAGAGCAACAAACCAGGATTATGTATGATGGCATGCCACCGTACATAATCCATTTCACCCCTTCTTCATGTGAGCCACCCTATCTCCCCAATTCCAGCCCATCAAAACCAGATGTATGCTGTACTGCGCATTACCACACCCCTATTCTCCAATGACCCTCTAACTCCCAGACGCATCCACACTCCCTCATTCTTCTAAATGGGATGAGATTGTATTACCATCCCTGATTTGATATCCTGCTCTCTTGCCAATCTCATAATAGCCATGGCTTTTTCACCAAATTGTTTTTGCTAACCTGCTTGAGCATTGCGTAGAAATACCCACTAGTGTTGTGCTTTCATTGTCCTGTGCTGGATCAGTATAATGAACAAATGTACTACTGGCCCACACTACCTGAATGAGGCCATGACATTTGGATAGATCAATCCAAAAACGCTCATTTGGGAAAATTAATTTTCCCCCTGTACACCGCTTTGATGCATCTCTTTGAATTTGGCTGGTCTGCTTATCAGCTTGAAACCACCATCCCGAAGCATACAGCAATGCATCCTTATAAAGATGAGGCGAGTTTTTGAATCCATTCATGGTGAAAGTGAGTGCGGAAGCAAAATTGAATGCACCCTTATTTTTGGGAATATTGGCTTCACAGTTGACTTGATCAAAAGACGGAACCCCCAATGACTTGTAGCAATTTTGAATATTCTGAAATAAATTATCCCCAACATATCGTAAGGATTGATCTAGAATGCAACCCACTGAGCTAAGATTGGCACCTCGGTTCCACCATTCATCTTTTGCATTTTCAATTTTCCCGAGACTTCCATATAGACCAAATTGTTCATTCTTCATGTCGCATTTGTGCCACCCAATTGCAAACATAAATCCCTCCAGTAATTCCCCATTTTTTGCAATTGGGTTGGTGAATCTTCTTTTGCAAAATAAGAATTGTGATAATTCATCCCATTGATTGACCTTGACTTCACTCATTGTTGTGAATGGTCTGAATTCAAAAAGAGCAATGAGTAACCCGGTTGAAGAGAAAATTGCCATGGGCCCAAAGTGAATGCGTTTGATCTGATTGACATCCACAAGCCTCCGAATTTCACTTGGGGTCATATTTGCTGATACTGGCATTGATATTTGTGCTGTTGGTAGAGAGGAGGAAAAAAACCTATTCTTTTGGGTGATTTTGCCCTCATTTGTCTTTCGGGATGTCCCACTATTCCCGAGTGGGGGAGGGATCACTTTGTGTTTAAGCAGACAAGACATCAGATACTGCTTCCTCCCATTTGAACCTAAGGCCTTTTGAGTCCAGAATGGTACCCAATGCCCAAGGAGCTTTACTCAGCACACATCCTTTGACTTCCCTGTTGGAGCCCACATGACATTGGCTCGATCTGAACCGACTAAAGCCAATGTTCTTCCATGGGGCCCAATGAGGGTGCCACATAAATGCGGAAGCATATCTATATATACGCTGAGAATAAGCGAGCCACTCACACTTTCCTTCCTCACAGCAATGCTTTCCCGTGAGTTCCCTTTTACACTCCTTTCCTTTTTTTGTGACTGGCATGCTTGCAGCGGTAAATGAAATGAAACCAAACGATTACTGAATTATTAATATCACCTAAATTTGATTTCGGTCAATGGATCTTTTTTAATTGTGGCTAAAAATGAAAGATCACACCTGACCTTCGCAAATTTGCGATCTCAATTACCTAAAACTGAAAACTGCAGTGGATAGTGCATTATTCAATTTGATATATTGATGTTCCAATTAAATCACTTTCCAATCCAGCCATGTGGAATATTGCAAGCACGCGCGAATGCAATACACACCCTTCTGTGGATCCCTAATTATCCTAGTCCTCTTGAAACAAAAAGGGCCATTTGGCCTATTATGGGCTGGCGGGAAGTGATAAAACCCACTTCCTGCAATGCCCCCACTTGTGCTAATCGTGGGCACAACTGCCTGACTCAGTTTGTGTCTTGTTGGAGTATTTTCAATGGTGTACGGAGGCATGCCTCCGTACAATTATTATTGGTATTCATACTGTGGCATCCGGGAAGTAGCAGGATAGGTAGTCACAATTATTAAATTCATAAATAACTTTGCAAAATTCAATTACAATATATGTAGTACAAAGCTAATCTAAAATGGGTCAATCCTGGTTGTAAGTTTAGCTGACCTGGGTACAGTCAATTTGATCTCACTACTTGAGCCAAGAACATGCTTTGCCACCCAGGCATCACCAAAGTCTAATACCAAGCATTGTGCAAATTCAAATCTAAGAGGTACAGTGGGGTTAAAAGACTCTGATGAGAAGAAACTTTTATTAAGTAAATTACATATATACTTATTAGTACGTAGCCACACCGGCTCCACTAGATTTTTACCCTCTGAAAGCTTTTTCAGAAATGTCAATGAGTGATAAAGCCCCTTTAACTGAGCTTGTTCTCCAGTCATCTGAGCCTACCATCAAACCACGAACCCCTGCGGCACAGAAAGCCGCTAATATAACATAGAAAATTCGATTTATTCCAAGATTCTTGTGACACGTCAAAAGATCTGTGATGGCCCCTTTTTTTTCGAGCTCGTGAGTTTGCCTTTGACCTTTGTATGTGCACGTACCATGTTGTACACAATCATCAAATGAATAACTTTATCGATTAGATCCTCCAGGTTCTTGTGAGGCTTTGTTGATATCCCATTGTCAGCCCGGCCACCTTCAATGCTAAGTTGTGTTGCACGTTGCTTTGATTTACTCAAGCAGGAGGCAAGGTATTCAACTGCTCCCCATTCAAGTCCAAGAGGATTGGCCAAATTTGATGTTGGTGCCACATGTGGTTTGGGTGCAATCACATTGTATGAGACTAAGCTAATGGATTCAAACATAACATTTGCCCAAAAATGTTTAATTGGATTGGCGGGGTAAATAAGGCTCTGAACCATTTTGAAGCAGGAGTGTTGAGATTTTGGGAGATTATTTGGAGGTTTAGCTGATTCCTTCATCAGTTTGAGATTGCAAATGTTTTTATCAAATAACGCTTCTGTTTCTGTTGGCTTAAAAAAATGTAACCCTGTATATTGCAATTCATATCACCAGTCAACAGCCAATAATCATGTTTCATGCACAAAGATAAAACTCACCTGCCATCTCAAGGTCCTCAAGCCAGGCCGACATTTTAAGCTCTTGGTTACTGATCACCTTAATACCAACAGGAAGGATTGTATGAGCATCCTTTGTTGGTAAATTATCCCATTGATTTTTTTAAATCCTATTGATATTATAAAGCCCCCTTTTCCATGATTGTTGGGTAATATTGGAATGATAATTCAAAATGTCTCTAAAATCTTCCATGCAGGATAAAAATGTTCCTTGAAAATTAGCAGAGGATGACAATTTGGGCTCAGGGTCAGGAATTATATCAGTCATATCTTGTCCCATTGTATCATGTTTAATTGTCTCCCTTTCTTGAAAGGCTTGAATATTTTGAGGAGAGGCAGGAGGGGGTTCATCATGGATTGTTTAATTGAGTATGGGGGGCTTGCAGTATGGGGAGGTTCATCATGGATTGTTTCATTGAGTATGGGGGGGCTTTCAGTATGCAGAGGTTAATTATCAATATGGCCCACTTCAACATTGATCATTTCATCACCCTGATCCCAGGAATCTTTTGCAGCCTCAAAGGTACACCATTTTTTGTTGGTTTTTTTGGTGGAATGTGCATTTGGTCTTTTTCCTAATCCTTTGCCTGGAAATCCAATTACCACTCGAGATCCTTCAGGTAGAGATTCTCCCACCTCCACACCTGCCCATATATTGTAAGCAGCCATTTTGACATTTTTGTATTGAATTGGTAATGGACTTACGGTTCAAAGCCATGTTGAGGAGGCTCATTGATTCAGAAATATTTTAATAAACATAGTCAGGAATTTCACTATCATTTTGAATTTTTTTGAGCCTTGGGATTGTTTGAGCAATGTTTGAGACAAATTGTTCCTTGAATATAATTTCCACCTCCCCACTGAAATTTACGTCATCTTTCCCAGCATCTTCTGTTGGTGCACGAGTTTCAACAGTCTTTTCCTTCTCATAGCTTTCAAAATTCGGTTTCTGGAGCTTGGAGGCTGAGCTGAAATAAAGGCTATGACAAAAGTATCAGGTTTGGAGAGACTAAAAATATTCAAGATAAATCAATGCTCACATTTTGGAAGAACTGGTGGATCTGGATTACTTTCATGTGCCAGGCTCTCTACTTCAATGCCTAATTCATGACCACTGACCATATCAGAGATTTCACTTCCACTCTCTGGGGCTGAAGTTGTTTGTTCATGGAATTCAGTTGAATTTGCCAGGGTTTGAGGCATAGCGGGGTGGTTTATTAAGTAAATAGATGGTGAAAAGTTGATTGATAAACCAATTGAAAATTGTAGAATAAAAAGATCAAAATTGAAGGAAAAAGGCGGGAGTTCTGAAAGTGGTGGAAGTAAAATAAACTCAAGATCACTGATTCTTTGTTAGTTAATATAAATATTAAAGAATTTTGAAAAGCTTTAAAGAAGTTAAATATCAATTTAAATCAGCTCAATAGTGAGTGAATTCTCTAGAAAAAAACATTTTGGAACCACAAGCTCACCAAAAGAAACCTGCCCATCAACAGCCTTGGAACCTTCCATCAATATTTATTGGACTTGTCATGGATTTGCAAAATATATTTTGTCAGAAAATTCAAAGAGGTGATGTGTTGCAAATTATTTCATCTCATTCAAATGAAATAACTTCCCTGTGAGAAATTGAATAAAGTTGACTAATGAGAAACCTACTAAAGTCAACTTTTGAACTATTCAATGCTCATGAGGTAAGGACTAAGCAAAGTGTTCCATTTGAATGATATGAAATAAAATGGTTTTGTTGGGGAAACAGGAGATACAATTTGGGTATTAAATAGTCCACTTATTAGATTTAAATTTGTGAGCCTCACGATTTAAACCCTAACCACAACATTGTGAATATACCTACCAATTTCCCCCCAGAACCTGTTGGCAGAGATGGCCACTCAGCATATCTCCCTGATTGCGTTCATCATGTACGCCAACAAGCCACCATACCCTATGGATCTAGTAACTGAGCGTAAGGATGGTAAGCGGCAGAGAGAGGATTAGGCGTAAGGGGTGTTGAGGGCTCCGCAGGAGCGTAAGAATTGTAAGTGGTGGAGATGGGGGGCGGCATTGTAGTCTCATCTTGAGGGGGCTTCAGGAGCATAAGGATCGGGCCAGTGTGAGGGGGCTTTGGAGGCATGTCGGGTGGGTGAGGGTGGCGTCGGAGGCATAACTTGAGGGCCCCGCAGCAGCGTAAGGATTTTAAGCCAAGGAGAAGATGAGGCGGGGGTGCAGAAGCGTAAGGAGTGGTGAGGGCGGAGATGGGGGGGCAGTGTCAGAGTCTCATCTGGAGGGGGGTGCAGGCGCTTAAGCATGCTAAGTGTTGGAGAGGATTAGGTGGGGAGGCGGAAGCCACTCAAGCATGAGAGTAGGCATGGTAAAGGGGTGAGATGACCAGACAATGGGGCCGAAGTCCTCTCATGCACCAATATGAGAATGCCAAACTGCTGGGTAGCACCATGAGGTGTAATTACCCAAACATTGCAAATAGTGTGGAAATGGGTTTGGGCTTTGAGTGACATTCTCATGTGACACATGTGATGATTGAAATTGTCTTGATGCAGACATGACGTGACCCACTAAATCCAGTGACTATAAAGTGACACTAACGCGACTGAAGCAAGATTTTATACTGACCACTGTGCGACGTGAAGTCAATTGCCAACGATTGACGCAAGATTTGCCCTGGTGATTACAAGTTTTAACTTTGTTTATAACTTGTAAAATAAAGTTCATATTTGTGTTCTTAAAGTAATTACATGATGAACTTTTTTGGTTTAACTCTCTCTTTTGTATATTTAAAGATGTATCAGCTAAAAACCATGAATATATGCATTGACCAAAAAGTGCATATATTCAGCTTAATTCCTTAAGTATTCACTTTAGAGAATAGCCATATAATTTTTTTTTGTGTGGTATTTATTGAGAATTCAATGGTACTACTTATTACACATGTTGTTTCATTGTTTTCTGAGTTAAATAAGCTTTTGTGTCTTTTTTAGGTTATTATTACATATTCTTCAGTAATCATTGACTTTTCAGATATGCCATAAAAATGGAATATGTGTATTTTACCATGAGTAATCTAATGGTGTAATTAATTTCAAATTTTCACTCATTAGATTCTGAGTTAATTGAGATTTTGTAACTATTTATGGTATTTTCACTAGTGTTAAGATAATTATTATAATTATAATTATGATAGAATTTTTCTTGTGACATTTTTGGATATGTGATCATATCTGAAAAGCTCACATTCCCTACCACCAAAAAAGATTGTACCAAAATCTGATTCAGTCAATTAGGGTATCATCCACTGTCTTACCTCTTCAATAGACTTTGTTAGTCTTGAAGCTAATAATGCTTTATTTTTCTATTTTTTAGGATTTCTTTCATTTATGAACCTTTTTGATAGTTTATCTGAATTTGTTATATCCTTCATAAGTAGCCATTCATCTTCTTGAGCTGGATTTCTATACCTTACAAGGTATTCCCTTTCTTTCTTGTTTCTTGTCCTTCTTTCTTTAAGGAATTTCACAATTTTCTTTTCTTCTCCTTCTTCTAAAGGGGTTATTTCTAGTGGGGGTTTATTTTTTAGTGGAAATAGCTCCTTGTCACTTGAGCTATATGGTTTTATCAGACTTACAGGGAAAGCTGGGTGTTTTTTCATTAATTCACCTGTGAGCTCTAGTTGCACAGCATTAGGTACATGTAGTGCTTTTATCATAAATGTTCCTGAAAAGGAATCTTTCAATTTCTTTGGGCCTTTTATATTATTGAAATTTGGAGTTGACACTAGGAACAAGTCTCCTTTTTTGAAGTCAGGTGGTTTATGAATTTTATCCCATCTTTTTTTTGCATACTTGAAAGAATCTTGCATACATCTGTTTGCATGGTGTCTTGCTTTGTCAAGAATTAACTTGAAGCTACTCGCTGTTGGGTGTATATCCACTGAGTCCTTTTTGAGGGTATCATGAGGAAGTCTTGGATTCCAGCCTTTTTCTAGCATTTCTGGTTTCTTGCCAGTTGAAGAATGGATTGATGTTTTATATGCCAGTTCAAGAGCTGGTATTGATGTACACATATCATGGGTAAAACCATCAGAATATCTGAATTCTAGGCCATAAGCACAGATTCTCCTGATCATGTCTTCTAATGTCTGTATCATTATTTCTGCTAGACCATCAGTTTGGGGGTGGTAAGCTGTTGAGGATGATAATATTGTTCCAAACAGGTTATGGAGGTTTGTGCATAATGCTGAAGTGAATTTTGGGTCTCTATCACTTATGATGTTTTGAAATAAGCCTGTGTGGCTAATAAATTTATTACATATCATTATGACTGTGTTCATAGCTGTGTCATCCTTATGACATGGTAAGAACATGGGAGGATTGCTGTATCTGTCAAATAATACTAGGAATGCATTGTAACTTCTTTCTCCTCCTGGAGGTAAGGCTGTTACCCAATCCATGTGAACTATTTACCAAGGGGATTTTGGTTCCTGCATTTGGATAATCATTCCAAATTTCTTTCCTGTGGCTCTGTTTGCTTTGTGGCATCTGTCACAGGTTTGGCAGTATTCTGCAACATCTTTCTTCCAATTTGGCAACCAAGAGCAGGTTTTTATCCTCTCTAGTGTTCTATCTTCTGAGAGATGTCCAGCTGTAACACCATCATGACGTTCATGTAGTATGATGTTCATCAGAGTTCTATCTGTTAAAGCCATAACACATGTATGTTTAGTTCTATGGTAGAGTATTCCATAAAGGAGGTGGAATCTTCCTTCATCATATGCGTTTTTCCATATTTCATCTAGTTTTGATGAAAGTGATGGGTCTTTACAGTCTTTCATTAGAAGTTGGCATAAGATATGGCAGTTTATGTCCATTTTATAGCTTTCTTTAACTTGGTTAAAGAACTTTGTGCATATATCTGTAACACATATGCCTTCTACATGGTGCTCTTCCTGTGGTACCCATGCTGGATTTTAAGGTGTATTTGCCAGAGCCCATCTGATAAGACCATCTGCATTTTTATGAATATTACCAGATTTATGAACTATAGTCATATTTCCTCTATATTCTTGAATGGAAATTTGCCATCTTAACATATGTCTTTTTGGAGTTTTCATGTTTAATAAAGATTTTACCGCATTGCAATCTGTAATATTTGTCTTGAAATGAAGCAAATTGGTGCTTCAACAGGTTTGTCATTGATGATTTGTTTCTGGTGTAGTGCAGCACCTAGTCCTTCTCCACAAGCATCAATGTATAGCTTAAAGGGTAGCTTCCAATCTGGCATTGGAAGAAATGGGGAATTTGTTAAGGAATTTTTCAATTCTTCATATGACTTGACTCTTTCTTCAGTAATTTCATAGACTGTCTGTTGGTCACATAGCTTATATAAGGACTTAGCAATTATTGCAAAATCTTTTATATGATGTCCTTAATAACCAGAAAATCCTAGAAATGATTGCATTTCTTCTTTGTTTTGGGGCATTGGCTTCAATAGAACTGCTGCTACTTTGTTTTTATCTATGCCCAAGCTTAGTCCAGATACAACATGTCCTAGTGCTTCCAGTTCACTGTATTCAAAATGGCACTTTTTCAAGGATATTTTTATGTTTACTTTTACTATCTTTTGCAAGACTCTGTCTAGTATTGTTAGGTGACTATCCCCAGTTTCTGAGAAAAGTATAATATAATCAATATAGATGATTAAGCATCCTTCTGACAATTATTCAAAAAATATGGTATTCATCATTCTTTGATAATGGGAAGGTGCATTTTTTATACCAAATGGCATTCTTAGATATTCAAAAATTCCACAGTGGACTATTATCCTCAGTAGTCTTTTGGCATTGTCTGTTAAGAAATTTTGATGAAAACCCTTTAGAGCATCTATGGCTGTGATGAACTTAGCCTGAGATAATTGTGTTAATTTCTCATGGATTCTGGGTATTGGATATCTGTCAGGGATAGTATAGGTGCTTAGAGCTCTAAAGTCCCCTACCATCCTTGATTTTCCATTATGCCAAGCTATAATTACAGGTGTAGTGACCTATACCTGTTCATTATGTCCTACTTTCCTTAATACTCCAAGGTCCATTAATTCTTTAATGTGTACCTCTAAAGCTTCTCTAGCTCTTGGGCTTGCTGGATAAGCTGGTCTTCTTAATAGAGGTGAATAAGGTTTTTCTAAATTCAGGATTATGTCTACCTCATGTCCAATTATGGCACCTAGTGGCTTTTTGTCAGTTGAAAAGGCATTTTTATATTTAAATAAGAGGTCAATCATTTTTTCTTTCATTTTTTCTGTTAATTCATGATTGAATCCTGCCTCTTTTATTTTTTCAGCTATAAAAATTCTTTTTCTTGGATTCTTTCTTCATTCTTAATAACTGCAATTTGTCTTTTGTTATTGAAGAAGCCAGATTTTTGTCTTTTATTGTCCCCTATGGTAAAATATCTATCTTTTTGGCTAGAGATATCTATGCCATAAACTGAAAATTAGTCATTTCCAAGTATAAAATGGTTACTAGTGCAGTTATCCATTACTACTGGCTCTACTTTCAATCTGATACATTGTGAAGGATGAGAAAAAATGAGTTTTAAGTCAATTATTCCAAGGGGCTTCATGTTTTCACTTGCACTACTAAATTTTACTCCCTGTATTGGTATACGTTTTTCTTCCCAATCTGATACAATTGTTTACAAATAACTCTTACAAACACAGGTACAATATGCTCCTGTATCTAAGCTGCCTTTTGCCTCTTGAGTTTCCACCATGACAATACTTATACTTGATTTCCCAGCTGTATATCCCATTCCTTTTGCTGGTTTGGCTCTATGCAATTTGGCATCTTGTATGTTTGTAAGGCTTGTTTCAGATGTTCCAACTTGTGGTAAGTTTGAATTGACATCTAGTACTTCATATATTAAATCAATATTATTAATTTGTGCATTAATTTTATTAATTTAATCACTTTTAGAAGTTTCTGATTCTTAAGTGTCCTTTTCAGAATCAGATTCTTCTTCTTCATAATTGTGGTCCTCTGTTTCCACAATCTCATAGATTTTTGCTTTTTTAAAGCAATTATTGGCTGGGTGTCCAATACTGCCACATTTGTGGCACTTTATTTGCTCATTACTATTAGATGTATTGGGATTGAAAGTTTCTCTTGGCTTATCTTTTTTGATAAATGGTTTATTTTGACTTTTAATGTCCAATTTCTTCCAAGTTCTACAGATTTTTTTCTTGTCACTATGTCTTCTAGTGCATTAATATACTCTTCTGTGGAGCATGGCTATATACGCCTGCTTCTCAGGGCATGCTCCATTTCTCCTCCAAATTTCTTATGTATTTTCATGTGTACCACTTTCTGTGACAATTCTGGCTACAATGCATTTAATCTTTGAACTTGTTTTATGAACCAAGTCAAAGGTTTATCCTTTTCTGGGTCAAAGAAGGAATTTTCAAGTGCATTTCCTATTTTGTACCTCCAGGAATCATTAGCCCACCTGGTGATTATTTCTTGTTTCCACCAAGACCAGGTATTTTTGCCATTTGTTTGCCTTATGCCATAATACCATCTTTTTTAAGATTTCCCAAACAGTGAGTGTAATCTGGCAGTTATCAATTCATCTGGTATGGCATAATCTTCTTGTAACATGTCAATTGTTTTAATAAATGACATAAGGTCATATTCACCTTCTCCTGTTAATGTTGGCCATTCATTTAATTGAGGTGCTTCTTTCATTAAGAATTGGTTATTATCTTGATGACTCAAGTCTGTTATGAATGAATTTGTTATTTCCTCTTTTGGTTCAACAGGGCTTCTTATGTGAGAAAGTGGGGTCAATAATTTTGGCATATTTTGGCTAGCCTCATTAATTTTATACATTTTTTCAGTAATAAGCCTTATTTCACTTTGACTATCATCTTTTAGATTCATTCTTGATGAATAAATTTTTTCCACATGGTCTAGAAGTAATTTTTGGTGTGATGAAGTTTTTTCTTCAAATCTTTCTACAGAAATACTTAATTTGTTTACTTTTTCTGAAAGATTATCAATACTCATGTCATAATTGATTGTCAAAGTTTTATCTTTGATATCGTTTATGTACTTATACAATTCCTGCTGTCCTTGTATTAATTTCTGAGTATTGTCAATTAAAGCTTTTGGTTTATTGTTCTCAAAAATAAATTTAATATTATCAATTTCTTTTTTGTTTTGTACAACAATTTTTTTTAAGATGATAAGTTATTATTTATTTCTTGTAAGGATAATAAACTATTTTTAATTTCTTTGAGAGGTAAAATACTATTTTTTTTCTGTTAAAGTATTTACAAAATCTGGAGACAAGGCTATTTTTTCGGAAATGAGGTTGTCTCATTCTTTGTTCCTCCTTGTCCTTGAATTCCATCAAGGTTTTGGCGATGTTGAAGACATTTTACATAGCATCTTTTTGGATCTTTGGAATCCTGTAGCTTGGGGAATAGGGTTTTCTCCAGTTATTTTTCTTGTTCTTCTTCCTTTCTTGGGGCTTGCCAGTAGAAGCTACTGGGGCTTCTTCCTTGGTTGCCTCCTTCTTTTTGGCATGGTACTCCTTGATCTTTTTAATTTGAGGTTTGGATAATAGTGGATTCCATCCATTGGAGTATCTCACTATTTTCTCCTCTTTGAGGACCCTTTTGAGGATGTGCCAGGAGTTCATCACTCCTTGGTGTATTTATGGCAACATTTCCCAGTCCTTTTCCTTGTACACTGTGTAGTACTGTTTTTACTGGCTCATGTAAATGTCTATCTGAGCCCTCTGAATTTGATTTGTACCTATTTGAGTTACTCATACTTAGTTCTAACTCTGGTTCAGATATTATGGGCATTTCTGGGACTTGCCTTTGGGATAAGGCACTTCCTGGTGTGGATTCTGTTCCACTGGGAATTTTGCCCTTTCTTTTCCCTTTTGAGGGATCAATTCTACCTCTGGGTCCAGCTCCATCTAATTGGATGGAGTATTGGGAGCCTCTTCTGGTAGTCATAATTTAAGAAAGAAGAAATAAAAAGATTTTAGGACAGTAATATCTTTTTATGGCTATTTATACAGGAGGTACTCACCTTCAGAGTACTGAATAGTGGGTCCTGGAAAGTCTAAATTATTATCATTCTTTTTCTTAATGACAATTGAAGTTGGAGAACTTGGGAATTTTTCTTCCACCAATCTTTCAATAGTGCTTTGATTGTCTTCAAACACTAAAAAAGACAAATAGATATCAGTTGCTTGTAAGAAGTGTTATTTTTTGGTAAGATATGGCAATTTTCCACATAAAATTGCTTTTATATCTCAGAATAAGTGAAATGAAGAAAGAAATGAATAAAAATAACTTTTTTATTTGGTTTTTATATTTCCATTTTTATAGCATAAAATAAAAATGAAGATTATTTTTCTATAAAATTATTTTTCATTTATAAAATATCTCTTTTAATCACTAAAGTCACTCAAAGAAAGTTCTTGCAAGTATAAGGATGTGAAAAACCACATGTAAGACAGTACAATTGATTTCCACATGACTCAATAGCTTTTAAAATCAATAAATATAAATCTATTATATAGTTTTATGGCTATAAATATAATTTATTATTGGATAAACCCAATTAGAATCTTTTTAAAGGTCTTTTAAGTAAATATCACGGCCAGGCCCCCAAATGTAAGGTTTGACTATGAAAAAATAAGTTAAAATCACTAATATTTTGCTTATTGTACTATGAATGTCCTTATAAATAAAATAAATAAGAGAAAAAGAATTATTATAATTATGGTATAAAAAATAATTATATTAATAAATAAACATAATGATATAATAAGTAAATATATCAATATATGATAATTCATATATTTAAAAGCACTTTATTACTGTTACCAACAAATAGTAAAGGAATAAAAAATTGTTTTTTATTAATAAAAAACAATTAATAACAAGAATATTACTAATATTAAAGCTATATATTAATATAAATACTATTTATATTAATTAAAGAATTATTGATAGTAATAATAAAGAGAAATTATTATAATAAGAAAAAATAACCTACTTTTGATGCTTAATATAATAGTTTTGAATGAATTTATGCCAAAGAATGTAAATAAAACCTATTCAAATTGTATTTACAAATAAAAGTAAGAGAAATTACAATTATTCTTGATTTTACGTGGAAATGAAATCATTAAGAGAATTATGACAAAACAAGAGAACAATTGGAGTAATCATGTCAAAGATGATTATTGTAGTAAATATAACTTTTGGTCTTTGATAATATAAGAGATTTATATATGAAGAATAAAAGTCTTACCTTTGGATTTCATTGTTTAATTGTTTTGATGCGTCTGAGGGGAAAATAGAGTAAAAAGAGCTCTATTTATAGTAAATACCTCTCTTCTAGAGTTCAGTAGGCTTCTAGTAGACATTTACTGATAGTATCCACTGGAAATGATCATTATCTTAAGGTTTAGTGATGATTATGTCATGATCAAACCATCTTATCGCATTATTATGCCATTATTTAGAGTTATCACTATAACTCTAAGTTTGATGACATCATAGGCTTGGAAGAAGCCTAAAATTTGTTTATTTCATTAGTATTAATGATAATCTAATAGTATTCACCAGTTTTATCACTTATATAACTGTTAAACTTAAAAGAAGATTAGAGTGAGTGATCATAAATGATCAATTTTGAGCTTAACCTTTGATCATTAATAACTTTTACACCAGGGCGAATCTCGCGTCAATCTTTTGCAATTGACTTCACGTCGCACCGCGGTCAATATAAAATCTTGCTTCAGTGGCGTTAGTGTCACTTTATAGTCACTGGATTTAGTGGGTCACGTCACGTCAGCATCAAGACAACGTCAATCGTCACATGTGTCACATGAGAATGTCACTCAAAGCCCAAACCCATTTCAACACTATTTGCAATGTTTGGGTAATTTCACCTCATTGGCTTGCCCATCCCCACCTAATCTGCCCTGACGCTTTGCATGCTTACGCGCCCGCACCGCCCTCCAGATGAGACTCCAACACTGCCCCCCCATTTCCATCCTCACCACTCCTTACACTTTCACCCCCCGCCCTTACCATCTTTATGCTCACATGGTGCCCTACTGACATGCCTCCAACACCGCTAGCCATCCTTACGCTTGTGTAGTTCCCTCCCGACATGCTCCTGACGCTGCTTACCAACCTTACACTCACGGAGTGCCCTCCCAACATGCTCCCGACACCACTTATCCTTACGCTTGTGTAGTGCCCTCCCGACATGCTCCCGACAGTGCTTACCATCCTTACGCTTGCGGAGTGCCCTCCAGACATGCTCCCGACACTGCTTACCATCCTTATGCTCGGTGAGTGCCCTCCCAACATGCTCCCAACACTCCTTACCATCCTTACGCTTGCGGAGTGCCCTCCCAACATGCTCCCAGCACCACTTATCCTTACGCTTGTGTAGTTCCCTCCCAACATGCTCCTGACACCACTTATCCTTACGCTCACGGAGTGCCCTCCCAACATGCTCCCAACACGACTTATCCTTATGCTTCCGTACTACATCCATAGTGTATGGTGGCTTGTTGGCGTACACAATGAACGCAATCGCCGAAATATGATGAGTGGCCTTTTCTGCCAACAGGACCTAAGGGGAAATTGGGCAGTATATTCACAGTGTTGTGGTTAGGGTTTAAATCATGAGACTCACAAATTAAAACCTAATAAGTGGACTATTTAAGACAAGAATTGTGTCTCCTGTTTCCCCGACAAAACCCTTTTATTTCATATCATTCAAATGGAACACTTTGCTTAGTCCTTACCTCATGAGCATTGAATAGTTCAAAAGTTGACTTTAGTAGGTTTCTCACTAGTAACCTTTATTCAATGTCTCACAGGGAAGTGATTTCATTTGCATGATATGCAATAATTTTCAAAACATCGCCTCCTTCAATTTCCCAACAAATCGCATTTTGCAAATGCGATTATTTTACTTCCACCTTTTTTCTTCAATTTGGATCTTTTTATTCAAAAATTTTCAAACAAGTTATCAATCAACTCGTCACCATCTATTTGCTTAATAAACTACCTCCGCTATGGCCCAAACCCTTGGAAATTCAACCGAATTCAATGAACGACCAACTTCAGCCCCAGAGAGTGGAAGTGAAATCTCTGATATCGCCAGTAGTCGTGAATTAGGCATTGAAGTAGAGAGCCAGTCACATGAAGATAATCAAGATCCACCAGTTCTTCCAGAATGTGAGTATGCATCCATCTTGAATATTTCTAATCTCTCAAAACCTGATATTGTGTCATAGCCTTTATTTCCGGTAAGCCTCCAAGCTCTCGGAAATCGATTTTAAAAAGTTATGAGAAGGAAAAGACTGTTGAATCTTGTGCACCGACAGAAGATGATGGGCAAGATTATGTAATTTTCAGTGGGGAGGTGGAAATTATATCCAAGGAACAATTTGTCTCCAACATTGCTCAAACAATCCCAAGGCTTGAAAAAGTTCAAAATGATAGTAAAATTCCTGATTATGTGCATCAAAAGATTGCTGAAGCCATGAGCCTGCTCAAAATGGATTTGAACCGTAAGTCCATTACTAATTCAAAACAAAATTGATAAAAATAGCTGCTTAAAATATATGGGCAGGTGTGGAGGTAGGGGAATCTCTGCCTGAAGGGTCTCAAGTCGTAATTGGATTTCCAGGCAAAGGATTAGGAAAAAGACCAGATATACATGCGACCAAAAAACAAACACAAAACGCCTTACCTTTGAAGCCGCAAAGGATTCTCGGGATCAAGGTCATGAGATGATCAATTTTGAAGGGGACCATATTGATAATGAACCTCCGCATACTGAAGCCCCCCCCATACTCAATGAAACAATCCATGATGAAGCTCCACATACTGAAAGCCCCCTGATACCCAATGAAACAATCCATGATGAAAGCCCTCCCGCCTCTCCTTGGAATATTCAAGCCTTTCAAGAAAGGGAAACAATTAAACATGATACAATGGGAAGAGATATGACTGATATAATTCCTGACCCTGAGCCCGAAGTGTCATTGTCTGCTAATTTTCAAGGAATATTTTTATCCCGCATGGAAGAGTTTGCAGGCATTTTGAATTATCATTCCAATATTACTCAACAATCATGGAAAAGGGGGCTTGATAATATCAATAGTATTTACAAAAATTAATGGGACAATTTACCAACAAAAGATGCTCATACATTCCTGCCCGTTGGTATTAAGGTGATCAGTAACCAAGAGCTTAAAATGTCGGCCTGGCTGGAGGACCTTGAGATGGCTGGTGAGTTTTATCTTTGTGCATGATACATGATTATTGGCTGTTGACTGGTGATATAAATTGCAATATACAGGGTTAGATTTTTTTAAGCCAACAGAAACAGAAGCGTTTTTTGATCACAACATTTGGAATCTCAAATTGATGAAGGAATCAGCTAAACCTCCAGAGAATCTCCCAAAATCTGAACACTCCTTCTTCAAAATGGTTCAGAGCCTTCTTTACCCCGCCAATCCAGTTAAACATTTTTGGGCAAATGTTATGTTTGAATCCATTAGTTTAGTCTCATATGATGTGATTGCACCCAAACCATATGTTGCACCAACATCAAATTCGACCGATCCTCTTGGACTCGAACGGGGAGCAGTTGAATACCTTGCCTCCTGCTTGAGTAAATCGAAGCAACGTCCAACCCAACTCAACATTGAAGGTGGCGGGGCTGACAATGAGATATCCACAAAGCCGCACAAGAACCTGGAGAATGTGATGGATACAGTTATCCATTTGATGATTGCGTACAACATGGTACGTGCACATACAAAGGTCAAAGTTAATGGCATCAAAGGCAAACTCACGAATTAAAAAAAAAATGAGGACATCAAAGATCTTTTGGCGTGTCACAAGAATCTCGGAATAAATAGAATTTGCTATGGTATATTAGCGGCATTCTGTGCGGCGGGGGTTTGTGGTTTGATGGTATGCTCAGATGACTGGAGAACAAGCTCAGTTAAAGGGGCTTTATCACTAATTGACATTTCCGAAAAACTTTCAGAGGGTAAAAATCTAGTGGAGCCAGTGTGGCTACGTACTAATAAGTATATATGTAATTTACTGAATAAAAGTTTCTTCTCATCAGAGTCTTTTAACCCCACTGTACCTCTTAGATTTGAATTTGCACGATGCTTAGTATTAGACTTTGGTGATGCCTGGGTGGCGAAGCGCGGTCTTGGTTCAAGTGATGAGGTCACCTTGACTGTACCCAGGTCAGCTAAACTCACAACCAGGATTGACCCATTTTAGATTAACTTTGTTCTAGATAGATTGTAATTGAATTTTGCAGAGTTATTTATGAATTTAATAATCATGCCTTCCTATCCTATTAATGCCCCGATGCCACAGTCTGAATACTAATAGTAATTGTACGGCGGCATGCGTCCATACATCATTGAAAAGACTCCAACAAGACGCAAGCTGAGTCAGGCAGTTGTGCGCGCAAGTAGCACATGCGGGAGGTCGCGTTTATCACTTCCTGCCAGCCCATGATAGGCCAAATGTTCCTGTGTCTCTCAAGAGGACTAGGATAACTAGGGATCCGCAGCAGGATGCATATTGCATTTGCGTGTGCTTGCAATATTCCAAATGGTTGGATTGGAAAGTGATTGCATGGGAACATCAATATGTCAAATTGAATAATGCACTATCCACTGCAATTTTCAGGTTCAGGTATTTGAGATCGCTAATTTGCGAAGGTCAGGTGTGATTTTTCTTTTTAGCCGCAATTAAAAAAGATTCATCGACCGCAATTCAATTTAGGTGATATTAATAAATCAGTAATCATTTGGTTTCATTTCATTTTCTGCTGCAAGCATGCCATTCATGAAAAAAGGAAAAGAGCGTAAAAGGGAACTTGCGAGGAAGCGTTGGGCTGAGGAAGGAAAGTGTGAGTTGCTCGCTTAATCTCAGTGTATATATATAGATATATATATATGCTTCCACATTTATGTGGAACCCTCATTGGGCCCCACGGAAGAACATTGGCTTTAGTTGGTTCAGATTGTGCCAATGTCATGTGGGCTCCAACAGGGAAGTCAAAGGATGTGTGCCGAAGAAAGCTCCTTGGCAGTATCTGATATCTTGTGTGCTTCAACAAATAGTGATCCCTCAACCACTCGGGAATAGTGGGAGCTCCCAAAAGACAAATGAGCGCAAAACAACCCGAATGAATAGGTTGTTTTCCTCCTCTCGCCCAACAGCACAAATATCAATGCCAGTATCAGCAAATATCACCCCAAGTGAAATTTGGAGGGTTGTGGATTTCAATCACATCAAACGCATTCACTTTGGCCGTGTGGCAATTTTCTCTTCAACCGGATTACTCATTGCCCTTGTCGAATTCCAACCATTCACAACAATGAGTTAAGTCGAGGTCAATCAATGGGATGAATTATCACAATTCTTATTTCGCGAAAAGAGATTCACCGACCCAATTGCAACAAATGGAGCATTACTGGAGGGATTTATGTTTGCAATTGGGTGGCGCAAATGCAGCACAAAGAATGGAAAATTTGGTCTGTATGGAAGTGTTGGGAAAATTGAAAACACAAAAGATGAATGGCGGAACCAAGGTGCCAATCTTAGCTCGGTGGGTTGCATTCTAGGTCAATCCTTACAATATGTTGCGGATAATTTATTTCAGAAGATTCAAAATCGCTACAACTCATTGGGGGTTCCATCTTTTGATCAAGTCAACTATGAAGGCGATATTCCCGCAAATCAGGGTGCATGAGAGTTTGCTTCCTCACTCACTTTCACCATGAATGGATTCAAAAACTCACCTCATCTTGATAAGTATGCATTGCAGTATGCTTTGGGATGGTGGTTTCAAGCTGATAAGCAGACCAGCCAAATTCAAAGAGATGCATCAAAGCGGTGTACAGGGGGAAAATTGATTTTCCCAAATGAGCATTTTTGGATTGATCTATCCGCATGTCATGGGCTCATTCAGGTAGTGTGGGCCAGTAGTACATTTGTTCATTATACTGATCCAGCACAGGAAAACAAAAGCACGACACTAGTGGGTATGTCTGCACAATGCTCAAGCAGGTTAGCAAAAACAATGTGCCAAAAAAGCCATGGCTATTATGAGATTGGCGAGAGAGCGGGCTATCAAATCATGGATGGTAATACAATCTCATGCCAATTCAAAGAATGAGGAGATTTGCATGTGTGTTGGGTAAGGCAGAGGACAATAGACACCAGGATTGGATGGATTTGAGTGCTGGAGATTGGTGTCTCACATGAAAAAGGGGTGAAGTGGATTATGTACGGTGGCATGCCATTGTACATATGTCCTGGTTTGTTGCTCTTGTCCAGGATGCCGATGCTTCACACGCGAATCCTTATGCCTGTGCAGGTTCCAAAAATGCTAAAAGTTCCTGATGCCTATGCGGGCTGCCGACGCTTCACATGCCAATCCTTATGCCTGTGCAGGTTCCCAACAGCTCACACGCCAATCCTTATGCCTGTGCAGGTTCCCAACAGCTCACACGCCAATCCTTATGCCTGTGCAGGCTCCTGAAAATTCACACGCCAATCCTTACGCTTGTGAAGGCTCCCAAAAATGCTAAAAATTCCTTACGCCTGTACAGGCTTCCGACAATTCACATGCCAATCCTTACGCTTGTGAGCGTTCCCCACAATTCTGAAAATTTCTTACGCCTGTGCAGGATCCCAAGAATTCACACGCCAATTCTTATGCCTGTGCAGGCTCCCAACAGTTCACATGCCAATCCTTACGCCTGTGCAGGCTCCCAACTATTCACACGCCAATCCTTACGCTTGTGAAGGTTGACAACAATGCTGACAATTTATTACGCCTGTGCAGGCTCCCGACAATTCACATGCCAATCCTTACGCCTGTGCAGGCCCCCAACAATTCACACGCCAATCCTTACACCTGTGCAGGCTCCCGAAAACTCACATGCCAATCCTTACGCTTGTGAAGGTTCCCGACAATTTAAACAATTCAATACATGAGTCAGATTAATAGCGTGTGACCATAGGAAAGGCAATGTTTCACGAATCTGGAGTGGATTTCTCACATGTGGGAACCTCCCGCTTTTTTACAGTTAAGAACTGATATGGCTCTAAACCATGGAAGAAGAAAGTATAGGAGACGGTAATGGCAAATATTGTCGCATTTTTGGCAAAAGAGGTTCACAAAAACAAATACTCACTCAAACTTTTGGTGGGGCACTTACAAAAATAATTCTCATGCAATCAGGGATTTTCTCTAAGGAGGAAATAAATAAATTTTACGTGAACAAAGAATGTAATAGAAATGGAAAATAACAAACATTGGATACAAATAATTTATTTAAAAGAAAGTATTACAAAGAATAAAAAGAGGAAATGATGAGATTTTTTTTAATTTTATTTTTCTAAGTATTTCAAGACTATCCTGGTGATGTCCTCCTTTGGATAAGCCTCCAGTGCCTGGGCAAGGAGGGAGTTTAGTTCCTCCCGGAATTCCCGGTGCATCCATGAAAGGAATCATGTGGAGCAAGCGGTGATGCTCCAACAAGATTCGTGGACGATGGCTCGAGGAATCATTAAAGTTGGTCATAAGTCAGTGAATTCCTGGCGAGCGTCATCGTTGGAATGAGAGGGGCTTTGCACTGGAAGGGATATCTGGGGAGGGAACCGGGGGAACAGAAGGGGAAGGTGGGCGAGTCGGGTAAGAAGAAGGGGGAGGGGGGATCCAACGGGCGTATTGTCCATGATAATGATTGAGCGGGGAGTGGCAGGACGAGCTGGAGATGGTCAAAGGAGGGGTGAGGAAAAGCTGAGTAGAGTTAAAAAAGTGAAATTGGGACTTACCAAAAGGTTCCTCCGTGGATTGCATAGGAGCCACCTCAGGTTCTGGCTCACAAGTCGTATCATCCTCAGGTGGTTGGGAGGATGGACTCGGGCCAGGAATAGGTGGCTCTTTGGTTCGGGAGGGTTCTAAAAAAGGAGTAAGAGTCAGTTCACTCGACTCGAAGGTGAAAGTGAAAATTAAATGAAACTTTGGCTGCTTACCGCGGAATAATTCCTCAGACCATTGGGTGCCACTTGGGCCTGGAGTGGGTTTCCGCGGGGTTTGCTCGCGAGGCAAACTAGGAACAGGAGAGTCTTGTTGGGGGGGATTCGGGGGGTTTGGTTCTATTAGTAATGGTAAAAAGTCAGTATTATTGCATGAAGAGAAATGAGATAAGGAGGAGAAAGATAACTTACTTTGGGGTTTGAATCCCATCGGTGACAAGACATGGTGACCATCAGCCCAAGCTTAAATGTCCTCTTTCCATTGCCATCCTTCATCGGTGGGATAATCACTTCGCTCAGGTCGAGGAGTGAAGTGACCATCGGATGGTGGCCTAGGAGGGGGGGGTGAACAAATCGATGCTTGAGGGGACAGGGCTGATCATCCGGAATCGTTCCCGTTGGCCTGCTTGAGGTCCTGGTGTCCATTCACACTTGGATATCGTTTCATCATCGTCCACCACAAAGGAGTCCTCGCGAGGGCGTCTTGGGCGAGAACTCCTCTGGCCTTGTCGTCGGAAGGGGCGGACAACGGAAAAACATTTCTTGTGTGCTTGTTGGCAAGCATCACAAGCATTCGTCGTCGTCGAGGAACAAATGCAGGGGATACCCCGCTTGGTGCATAAAGTGCACGACATCTAAAAACAAAACAATTGAGGTTAGTAACTGAATAGAAAGTAAACAATCAAGAAAGAAAATGAAGACGTACAATGAATTATAAATTTAAAACGTGAACAAAATAAAGACTCTCTAATCGGAAGGTTTTAAAAGTCTGGAAGAGAGTCGTGAAGAAAAATAAGTATTAATATCGGTACATAATGTGGACAAAAGTTTAAAAAAGAAGTAAAGCACGAGGTGGATAGAAGTGGGGTGCTGAAAGGATCAGCAGGAAAAACAAACAGGCAAAAGGAAGGGGAGTGGGTTTAGTGGAGTGCAAAAGAAAAGAGTAGAAAGGCAGGAAGACCAAGGGGAATACGCTCAAGAAGGACAAACACGGGTGAGGTTGAATGACGTGGAGAGGGTGAGAAAGAAAGTGAAGGGCGTGTTGTGTGAAGATGGTCTTTTATACCATGGTGAAGCTGTGACGATCTCAGCAGTTGCACCACCCGCAAAAGTCTCAGCTTCAAGGCGTGTGCGCAAAATTGAAGTTCAGTCGCAGCGAATGCTGCAACTGAGAAGAGAAATGCTGGTGTGAGGCAGAAGAACAATTGGGTTCTGGCTGAGTATTGCAATTGATTGAATTGTCAAGCTGAGTCAAATCCCCTTTGTTTCCTCAAATAGCCAATCAGGTGAATCGCAATGCTGAGCATGTGGCACATGAGCTACGTATATGCAAATGATCGGAAGGTGCATGCACATTCGCTAAATGAATGCAGGCTCAAGTAGTATTACACCTTCCTAATCTGTACAGCCAATACTGTAGTACGCAGTAAACCTTTGTAAATGTATGCTGCGGTGCAGAGCAAAAGCTGTTCAACAATGTAACATGCAATCACGTCAAGCCATCGAGTCATATATCTTAACTGCATCCCTTTGATGCACCTTGTTGGACAGCTCTGCCTAACTACAGCACAGATGCGCATGTAAGTGGGTCATAGTGGGATGACTGTTTATTTGGGTCATACACAAACAGTGGATTCCATCCGGTGCCATCGTCAGGGCAAACAATGACTGGCCCCGCTTGTTCATTGCACGTTCTCATTGTTGGGCAGCCACACGCTTTCATACGCACCCCCCGACAGGTCATACGCAGGCAACTTTCACACGCCTGGAAGACATTTTACTGCCAGTCTTCTGACTGGCTATATTCTTGGTCGGGTGGTCAGCTTGACTGCAGATGCTCACCTGCTCGCTGCGTGGAAACCTGAGGCCAATCAGTGTGGATTTGCTTCAGCCTCATCCACATTAGAATAATCCCGGCCTATGATTGCTGAGACTGGTTATGTTTGTGTGGGGATCTCCCACTGTGGGTCATTTTCTGCACGTTCTTATGCGCCCCGCACAAGCTGTGGGGCCTGGCTTGCAGCCAAAAATTCCCTTGGGCGAGTGGCCTCTTTTTCCAGAGTTTTGTACACGCCTGAGGCAAAGACCCTTATGCCAATCTCGGTGGATTAGTACCCACCTCAAACGCAATAGGGGTGAATGTATATGTGGATCACAGTTCACGGCCCGCGCCCCCTTTGATCATGTCACACATTCCCCCCTGGAAGCCCAGTAGGCATCAGTCAGCAAAAAAGATCAGGCAAAACCAAACTCATGTTTGGTGGCACGCCACCAAACATATCTCACCCGCCCACACACAAACATCCCCACAGTGAGATTGCCCTTTGAAACGGCCAACATTGCCCAGTAGGTCCCTGTGCGACAATTAACCTGGGGAAGATATGCAGCCGTGTTTGCTGTCACACCAGCAAACATGGCTGCATGCCTCTAATATGCCCTCCACAATACGTTGCTACAACCCACCCAATTTTGGATATGCTAATGTCCACCTTGTTCCACCAAAGGTTTCGTAACTTGCTGCAGATCCAGAAGTCATATCGGTGCACCCACATTTTGGCCACCTTGCCTTTATATATGCCCCAAATCGGATATTCAAATCATGAGCCCAAGAGGCCCATCTTCCTAAAGACCATGCATGTAACCACAGGCCATCCCCCCTTGACCCCATTGCTGCCTCTCATAAGTTCCCCACCTGCGCTTATTCGTCTTCATTCCGTTTAGCTAACCCTTCCCGATCATATAATTTCCAACTGTCCCCAAATAATTTAAAATAGCCATCATGTCAGCCCCTTCACAACCACTTTGCATTGGGATGATTAATATTCGTATTCAAATAAATAGTGATATAACCTTAAATCCTGAGAATTCCCACTTAGCTTCTTGGGTTATCATATGGCACAATCAACACAACATATTTGTTTATCTCCCCAATCACCAGCGTGCTATTGGCTCTCTCCCTGGAACCCTTTCCAAAACGTTGATACCACTCCTTGGGGCACCAAAAACTTTCATGCACTGTGGTCCTGGTGGGGCATGCATTAAAAATTGCCAATCCAATCCTACTCAGATATTATTTGTTGAGGGAGTATTTATGACTGATGCAAATGATCCCTCCTCATCTCAGAAACCCAATCTAGCATTGATGTTCTTCACATGGTATCCAAACATTTTATTCATAATGGAAAGCTTTCGAACACAAGATTTCAAGCTTAAAATGCCCAAAGAATATGACTGTAATACTCATAGTCAATGTCAACTTTTTACTCCGACATTTCCCGCTTCAAACTCGACGCCAGCTTCATATCCTGCTGTTTCATCATTGATTTCCAAGCAAAAACTGATACAATTACCCAGTGGATCAGACCTCCCCATGCCATTATTCAAACCCCCCTCCTCCCTCATCAAAAGACCGGACTAGCTTTTCTGTGGGATCGAGAAATCCCCAATGGCCAATCAGCCCGTAACCTTTGGGCCACCTCACCCCCAGGATCCACTTTTAATGCCAGGCACATAATTACAACCAAGGTCGTTAGCTCATTTGAATCCCTTTCGACAAATACCCCTCTTGGAGGACTGCTTGCAGATGATATGGGATTAGGTAAAACCATCCAGGCCATTGCTCTAATTGGTACCTCCAAGGAGCAGATGATTGCAAACCGCCATCACTCCACGCCCACGATGATCATCTGCCCCCTCGCTTAATTACCAACTGGCAATCAGAAATATCCAAGCATGCTCAGGCTGGAGCGCTGCATGCCAAAATATACCATGGTCCCACTCATCACTCATTATCTGAGGCGGTCATCTTAAAATATGATATTATCATCACTTCTTACAATACTATCACCCAAGAATTCAAGCAAACCAATACCTCTACATCATTCATTTTTCAAATCAATTGGCATTGTATACTTTTGGATGAAGCACAGTGAGTGGCTGACCTTAAATGATTCAAATTACCTTTTATATCCAATAACCCTTGCCCCATCTTATAGCTATATTTGCTCTCAATAAACTGCCACTCACCGTGCCATTAATAGCCTCCTTTCATCCCGTCGAATATGTTTAACGGGCACACCTATTCACAACACCATTTATGACCTTTTGGGCATAATATCATTCATCACTCAACCCCAGAGCGCCAATCAAGATAACTGGTCACCATTCATCCTGAGTAGTATTTCCAAAGGTTGAAATGATATTTTGCATTTGGCATTGAAGAATTTAAGTTTGCGGCGCACCAAAACCACACATCTCAAATCCCTCCCCAGTATTAGCCATCATTATGAGCTGCTCCCACTCAACCTGACCATGCAGCAAGAATATTCCACATTATATGAATAATTCCTATGATCCAAAAGCAAAGGACCAGGAGAATTTTTCAGAAATATTAATACGCTGCGAATATGTTGTAACCATCACATCATGCTTAACACAATTGCGGAGGTGGATTTGGAAGACCCCGAGGGCAGGAGCACTCAGGATAACTCCCCAACAATCACATGAACTATTGTGGATGTGGAAACATGCATGATGAGTATTAAAATTGCACACCTCCTACAAAGCTTAATGAAGAACAAACAAACAAGGTGTGGTCCAACCAAATCGGTGGTTTATACCCAATGGACACAATTTCTATATTGGTGCGTTAATTATAATATGCATCCATTACCAATTGAATCCATCTGACTTTTTTATATTGTAGAATTGGTATTGCCCTTGCCCATCACTCTATCCTTTCAGCACGAATTGATGGAACAATTACCACATGAGCACAGGAGAAGGAATTGGAAAATTTCTTCAATAATCCTGAATGTGAAGTACTGATTGCATCCATTGCCGCAGCTGTAACTGGCCTCAATATAACTTGTGCTAATATGGTCTATTTAATGGTGAGGGGACCCCCAAGATTCTGCCCTGATTTGCGGCCCCTGACATCCACATTTCCAGGAGCCCAATTGGAACCCAGCCATTGAGGCTCAGGCTGTTGATCGACTCCATGGTATTGGCCAACAACAACCTGTAAAGGTCATCCACTATATCACTCCTCATTCAGTTGAGGTCAACATGCCGAAGGTACCTTTCAAGCTCATCTTTGACCCTAATTGTATTGCTATTCTAAAATCCTTCCTTATGGAACTGCCATTTTCCAAACACCAATAGGTCCAAGAAAAAAAAATCATTAACTGCGTGAGCCTTACTGATATTATATAATTTGCATTTGACCAAGTTGATCACACCTGCGCACCCTGGCACAGGTCCACAATTATGAACACCATGAGCTGGATTGAACTCCTTCAATATTTCCTCAATGAAAACGAGAAATAGAGTATTATTTCTAAGGGAGATGGTGATACAGTCCAGCTCATATTGTCTATATTCTGACATATTTAGCAAGTTGTTGCATCTTTAAGAAATAATAATCAGATTGTATTACACCTGCACAAAAAATTCACAAAATGTTAATTTGTAACGGTGCTATACATTTATATTACTAAGTTATTGCAGAGCATCACCATTCGGCCTAATAACTGGCATGTCAAGTATTTTGAGGGCGCTAGTCTGCATCTTACTACAGCTTTTGAGCCAATCTTGATCAAATACCTGAAATGATAAGCCTTCTGGAATATCACCATCATCTGTCAATCATAATTCTGGCAATCTATCAATAGTTTTTTTACCCTTTTTTTTAATGCAATTACAAAACTCTATGTCTCGATCCATTTTTAATACCAATTCATTAAATAACTGGGAGCGCCAGCGTAATCCCACTTTGCGGTAAACTTGACGGCCATTTTCCAGTACCTCCTCAGTATCTGAACATACTCAAGGGTCATTGAATTGTGATGCTAGAATGGGAAATTTAGCCGTATCACACCATTCACGACGGCACTCAGAGGTTTGCACATAATCAAGTAGATCATCATCAGTCTTTGCTCACAATGAAGAAGAGATACATTAACTAACCCTTTGACGAATCTTTGCGAGCTTTTGATTCTCCTTCTTTTTAACCAAATACTGGGCATCCTTTTGAATAGACTTCCATTCTCTTTTCAAATAAGTGAAATATCGCTCCATTAAAGCCGCCACGACCCCATAGTTATTATGATCCTTGTTCCAACAGTAATGATGATACTCGGTGCTGACCAGTGCGAGACCGAATGTACGGTAAAACACCATAGACAACAGCTCATTGAACGGATGTTGCCATGAGCTCTCCCAGTCCCAAGTGAATCGCTTTAGTCCTAGCTTGTGGAGCTCATTTTTGCAGTAGCTTTGGAAACCCTGATACTGAACCTGTGTTGATGGCTCATTGAAAACATCCTTGGGGACATATCCGAGATGACCAGCCACTTGAATTGCAATTTCACGCTCTTCTGTGCTTGGTGGTGCTGGTAGTGAGGAAAAATCCTTATCCCTAACTTTGAGTAGGAACAGGCAATGGGCATGTACTGCTGATCTCATTCCATGGACATTATCTGAAAGTTCTGCTTTCAGCCATTTTTGTTGCTCCTTCTGGCTTGCACGTTTTGCCACATTGTGAGCTTTACAAGCCTGGTTCCTTTGCGGTCTGACCTCGGATTGTTCAAGCATACTCTGGGCAAGGGGCATTTGAGGATGGGTGAACTCACTATTTGACCAAGTGCCATGCTCATGCACCATGAAATTGTCCCTCCTTGGTTAATCATTTGTTTCCATTTGAGTCGGAGACATGTTCTCATCCTCATCATCCACCATTTTTTCTCTTGATGAAATGGCATGAGCTGTTCTTGGTTTGGAGGCATATGGATGATGACGTCCAGTAACTTTCTCTTTATGGACCAGAGGTGAAGAAGCATAAAGTTCATCACCTGCCATGCACATCATCAGTTAACACATCAAAAAATTAATGAAGACTGGTCATACTCACAATCTTCAATTGGCTCCTGAGATAGGACTGACTTGCCTTTAGGTGCCATATCTAACCCATGAAACAAAAATATCAAATTGTGAAAAAGGTTATCCTCCGAAATTAAAATGACTTACTTTGATGAAGCGTCAATCCTGGATTTTCCTCCGACAGACCACTCCAAGTTACATTCTCCAATGGTCTTTTTCGTCGACCCCATCCACGCGCCTTTCATCGCCCACATGAACCTGAGATCCTGATGGAATATTGAGGGTTGGCTGTTTACTTTGGCCAAAGGAATCCTGGGATGCGACTGGATTCTGACCGGGATTAAGGAGGAACTCATGTGGAAATTTTGATTGGGGATTAGCGTTTGATGACATTTGAGGTGTGCCTTCTGGCCCCTGAGACACATGCGTTTGTGTATTAGTGGGATTCGGGGGAATTGGAGTGACGGAAATATTTGGAATCGACCAAGTGCTTGAAGTTGGAGCCTTTGGATTTCCCACATCAATGTTAAGACCCGATACATTCATTGAGGATGCGATAGGGGTTGTGAGAGGAATGTTGGGACTCAATGGTGACTGTGTTTGAACATATTATATGCTAGATTCACTATATGAGTCATGAACAGAACCTGAACGGGATTAATGTGACTTGGAAGATGACATAAGGGCCGAAAAAGTACAGTAATACTTTTAACTAGATAAAACACCTCAGTATTATGATAAAATAGAGTGATATGAGATGAAATATTTTCAAATTTAGAATAGAGATATTCTATGAATATTTCTAAAAATAGTCTTATTGGAAGTCTAATAAGCCTCTCTTTACAAGAATCCTCCCTACCTCCTCTTGAGCTCCTCCGCTTTTGTTGGAAACCACCCTGCACGGCCTACCACCATATAATGTAATATTCCCTTGATCTCAAAGGAGACCCATCATCCATAAGTAATCATATTCGGTAACATTTTCGTCTCCCCATTGTCAAATTTTGTGAATTATCCAAACTGCCAATATATGCATTGAAATTCCACAGCATCGTACATCTGTAAAGGGGTATATTCATGAAGGATTTACCCACAAAAGAGACATCACCTTTTCAAGAAAGGAGAGACAATACAAATCACATTCCAACCAATTAAAAGCCTGCTGCACTCAAACCAAATACCAAGACTTCAGCTGCACTCCAACCCCTTATGTAATAGAGCTATATCGTTATGTCTGTAATAAGGTTTAAGCCATGTACGATGGCGTGCCAGCGTACATGGTTTGAATGTCAATCCCATCAAATCAATGTTGACACATCCCTATTGGAACGCCCCTAAAGGGTCAAAACCGCAGTATCGCCATGTGTAAATAAAATAGAATATGTATGAGCATTGAGCAGCATGGAATTTTACCCAATTAAACTCCTAACCAATTCTGCCATCCAGATGAGACATGTTACACTCTATCAGCTGCAGCGCATGCACCATTACAAATGGGATAAAATTCTCAGATGGCTCAAATCATCTCCCCCTTCATAAATAATCACTCAATTTTTTTTGCAATTAATAACACTCCTAAACACTTTCACATCAGCCATAGATATTTATGCACAAACCAACCGTTGTGGTATTCCATACCTGTCTGAGCCAGCTTCAAGCACATTGAGGGTGAAAATTTCAAAATATCAAAACTTAAATGGTCATTTTAGGATATCTCAGCTCAAAAGACACTTTCACAATCACATAAGCTAAAAAGTAACATGGATAGTATTGAATAAAGGAAGACTTTAGAAGATAGATTACAAATAAGCTTAAAAAAAAACAAATAAATTTAGTTCAATACAGACAGAAACTCAAAATTACATATATAAGGTAGCAATGTAGCATTACATTCACCCTAAAACCACCAAAAACATTAGATTACTAAGAATTACAGTCATCAAAATGAATTTTATGTAATAAGATCAACTAAAAAAGTATTAATACACATCCATTGTATAAAAAGAATGGAATTGAATTAAACCTTAATTAACTTCATGCATAGAAAGTTCCATATAGGCTTGAAAGAATTGCATCAATGGTCAATCATAATACAAACAAATGATGCAATAATTGTACTAAATCAACTCATATCCAAGTTAACACCAAATATATTTTAAAAATATTACATAATCAAAAGAAGGAAAAATGGTGCAATTGACCAAATAAATGGTGCAATAATCAAATCAAATGACACCATCCAACATAATAATCACCATCAAAAACACCTCAGATTACATAATCACTCAGGAAATGATGCAATTTACCAAACATATGGTGCAATATCTCTACCAAATGACACCATCTCCAAGTTACTCACCAGCAAAATTAGCTCAAGGCTGTGCATAAAAATCAACAAAGTTCAGAATGATGCAATAATCCAAACATATGGTGCAATATCTTTATCAAATGACACCATTTCAAAAACACTCACCAGCTAAAATACCTCAAGGTAAAATTTTTTCTAAGTCCCCTGTTTTTGAGTGCCTCTATGGAGGGCCCAAAGAATATAAATAGAGGGCCTTTCTCCCTCATTTTCCCCCATGCTCATGGAAGTATTTCCCCAATAAATGGAAATCTAGTCCTCAATCTAAAGGATCCATCCATCCCTATTCTAGTAGGATAACTAGCAAAATAAAATTATAAAGCTCAGTAGCAAAGCTCAGAAGCATATATTAGTAGTCAGAAATTATTGATAAAAGAAAATATTTACAGTATTAATGAAAGAGTTTAATATTGAATAAATAGTATTATCATAATATATATTAGTAGTCAGAAATTATTGATAAAAGAAAATATTTACAGTATTAATGAAAGAGTTTAATATTGAATAAATAGTATTATCATAATAAATATTAGTAGTTAGAAATTATTGATAAAAGAAAATATTTACAGTATTAATGAAAGAGTTTAATATTGCATAAATAGTATTATCATAACAAATATTAGTAGTAGTCATAGAGTACTGCTCAAAGAAGTTATTATTATTAGAGTTAATATTAATATCTATCTTATCCTTGTCATTATTAAATCCTTAATCCATTAAGGGATATATATTCTTATCAAATAAGTATTATTAGCTATATTGGTCATAAGATCCCTCAAAAAAAAAGAAAAAAATCAATAAATATAAAAACACACCCTTCTATAATAAAAGAAAAACATTATAGTATTGTATCCAGTATATTCTATATATTATATTGTTAATGAACCTTATAATCAATAATTAACCTAAGAATATAAATAAACACATATAGTTTAAAATATCATACATCTATATAACTATATATTATCAATACTTAAATTTATATTTAAAATATTACCTTTAACCTATAAAATAGTGGTATTAAGCCATTTTCTATATATATAATAATCATAAAAGTTATTTATCTAACAATTGAGTAGGTCTGATAGAGACTGCTGAAAGTCTTCTCTAGTTGTAAAGCCACAATTTTAAATATTGATTTGTGAGCTCTATAGGGAGATTATTTAGTAAATTCAGAGGGGCAGCTAATACACCTTAGCACCCTTGGTTACAGGATCATTCAGAAATTCAAAACTGTTTACCTGTGATTTCCCCCTCAAGGACTGCCTTATCCAATCCCACACTAAAAGGAGTTCCACATCTGGTGTCCCAACAGTGGCCAATCAACTACTTCAACCCTCAATCAATATTAAAAAAATCATTCAAATACAAGAGATACTCAAATTAAACATTCATAAAAAATAATAATAATAAGGATTAACCAACCTGGAATCAGAAAATAGCACTGATCCAAAACAATCACCATCATCATCATCAAAATCTTCTATTCAATCATACCATTATTATTACCCTATTAAAGGAAACAGGACACCTGTGAATCAAACACCCACAGATCACAGACAACTGATTTCAACCCCAAGAACAGAGAAAAAAGAGAAAGAAGAGTTAAGAAAGTTTTTCTTCAAGCTTATTCAAGAATCAAAGAAGAAAAAATATTCTAAAAAGGAAATTGAAGGCATAGTTTATCAAGTAGACATGAATCAGCCATCAACATCTGATTTACCACCATTGCCTGAAGATACTGTGGAAGAACAGTATGCAGAGGAAAGTGATGAAGAAGATCAAACTGTACAGATACAGAGTTTGATGAAGCAAATGCAGGACTTATTGCTAACTCAAAGTAAAAAGAAAGGAAAGAGAAAACAGTCAACAACCTTCACCCCTGGAGGTAGTCCAATTGAATCCACATTACCAAGACATGTCAGACCTGAAGAGTCACCAATATCACCAACACCTGTTCCTAGAGCAACCTCTACCCCAGTAACAGAACAAAGATCACAGAATGCTCCAAGAAGAGTATTTGTATCCACACCAACTCACCCAAGCCCATTACAGCAACAATTATCCAGAGAAATAAGACCCATAGTCAAAATAAAGGCCAAGGATTATAACCTTTGGTTTGAAGGAAAAGAAGTAGAAAGATTCATTAAAAAAGTAGAAAGTATAGCTGAAATTGAAGGTGCAAGTGGAAGAGACATAGCAAGACAAATAGTATTTTGGACAAGAGATGAAGAAATAAGCTACCAAATTGAAGGAATGCCTGGATATGAGAGTGGTGATTGGGAGCAACTAAAGATTGATATGATAAGAAAGTGGGGAGCAGTTGAGCCTGGAAGAAGATACAGGATTTCCTCAATCAATTCTCTTTTTGAGAGAACACAGCAGAGAGGTGGAATTAATAATATTACTCAGTATAGGAAATTCATTGGAGAATATGAATCAATCATCACATATCTCAGAAGATATGAATACATTGAAGGGGAAGTGAACCACAATCAGGAAATTCTGGCTAGCCTCTCCCAAGAAGTTCAAGGTTCAATTTACAGAGAAATGATTAAAGATAAAGTAATGGTGCAAGCCAGAGATGGTGGATATATCATACCAAAATTTAAAGTTTTAAAAGAATACATTGAACAAGATTTGCAAGCCAAATTCTTAATTCAAGGAAAAGAATTTTCCCAACAAGAATTCAATATTAAACCAAAAGAGAAAGTTAGATTTGAAGAAGATACCTTAGGGGAGGTCTTACAACAAGTTAAGGAGCTTTCCAAAAAGGTCAATACACAAAGTAAGGCACAACCTCAAAGGGAGATTTTCAAAGAGAAAGAGCCACTAAAAGAAGTATTAGAGCAGCTTAAAGGACTAACAGAGTCCTATAAACCCCAAAAGCAAAGTTACCAGCCCTTTAATCAAAATTACAAGCAAAGAGATAACTTACCACCAGTTTCTTCAAGTCATATACCTTATCAACCTGCACAATTATTTCCAAGGCCTCCAATGAGATGTCATTATTGCTTTGAAAATACACATACATTAAAAAGGTGTTCACACTTCAATGAAGATATGGAGAAAAGAATTGTAAGGAAACAAGGAAATTCCTTCCTTTTTCCAAATTTCCAAAGGATACCATATGAAAGCTCAGTATGTCCTAGGGAATTAGTCAGAGAATTTGCCAAGGAACAGGCAGAACTAACCAAAAAATTAATGGAAAAGTCAGCTACAGCTTCAAAGCCAAAGCTAGAAGAACCAAATATTATAGAGTTAAAGAAGGAAGAGGCTAAAGCAGCCATAGCTAAAGTTGAAGATTGGGGAAATTGGCAACCACCTATAATATCTTCAGTGAATGATCCCTTTTCAAGCAATTATGGGCTAAGAAACACTAAACAAAGATCTACAAGACAAGAGAACCCAGTTCAAGAAAATATAAGATCACATTCAAAAGAGGTGGAAACACCTATCATGAAAAAGCAAAACATACCTGGAGCATATATTGAGGATGATACAAAACCAGAAAATAAGACAATTATCCCAACAAAATACAAGAAGCATAAAGTTCAAGATGAAGAGGAAGGACTTGTTACGAAAAGCCAAAATGATAATACTGAAAATATCACAGAACAAACTAAAATTGAACCCAATAAAAATATTATTAAGGAAGAGAAGAAAGATATCCAAAAAATTATGACCCAAATTATAAATAAAGTCTTAGAACAGAAGATTAACCTTACTTTGGAACAAATCTTGGCCATATCACCTCAATTTATCAATCAATTAAAAAATTTGTCAGATGAAGAAAAGAATTCAATAAGCTCAATTGACACAAAAGATATTCAATTGAAGCTTATACATCATCATTTGGGAGAATATGAAGCACCTAAATTACATTATGCCTGCCCATTGGGATTTATGCAAGTCCATGTTGGAGAAGAAGGGTATGAAATCATGGCTTTAGTTGATACAGGCTCTGAATTGAATATAATACCAGAAGATATAGCAGTAAAAGCAGGGTTAACAACAAGATGTCTTAACATGAACCTGAGGGGAATTGGTGGGCATTGTACTTCAATAGTTGGATTAGCAGAATTTACCCCAATTACTATGGTTACTGGGGAGGAAAGAAATATACACCTTTTTGTAGCAAGAGGAGCAATGCATACAGTACTTGGAAGACCTTTCCTTGCAGATAATAATATTAGACTAGACTTTTCTCAACAGAAAGGTGAAATATTCAGCTACATAGAGCCAGATGGTAGAAGACTTTGTTTACCAATTTGTTCACCACAAAAGGTTGGATGGAGAGAAGACCCACCAAAAGGAATGGAAGTTTGTGGAGTTTCAAAACTTGAAGATTGTAATGAGCCAAAAGAGACAGAAGATGAAACAAAAGGGTTACTTACTGAACAGGAATTTCCTTGGGAAGGCTACATCAATCTCAAGCCTTTCAGTAATTTTAATTATAATATAACAAATGAGGCTTTAAGTCAAGAAAATCAATTCTTACCTCAGGATGTCAATTGGTATGAAGGTTTGAGTAAAACTAAAACAAAAAAGTTAGAAAAAACAAAGGATAAACACAGTCAAGAAGATAGAAAGTATCTCTGGATGACCAAGAATAAGAAAATAAGACAGAGATTAAAAAACCAGTTGGAACAGCAATATCAATATTTAACCCAAAGTAATGACTGTACAGGACATATGATAAATGAAAAAAGTGAACACTCTAATATTAAACACAAAAATAAGCTTTATGAAACAACAGTTAAATTCAGGGACAAACCTGCAGATAATACTCTGAGATTTCAATAAATTAACTCTATTATTTTCAATATATTTCCTATTTTATAAAGAGTGGTGTTAAAAAAATAATTATAAAATAAAAACAAATATAAAAAATACAAAAAAAAAAATATAAAAAATATAAAAAAAAAATGAAAATATAAAATATAAAAAAAAGAGTTTTGAAATAAAGGTTTTGGTCTCATCTTTTCAATGTACAAGTATCAAGTATATATATATATATAATAATAAAAACACACCAATGATAAATATTAGGCCCAGCAAGGCCTTAAACTGCAATTCAACTATTTAATTACTCTTTCTCTTTTTCTATTTTAAATCAAAATATCAAAAAAAAATATTAACACATGCAAGGACCAATGATACATATTAGGCCCAGCATGGCCTTAAACTGCAATTCAACTATTTAATTACCCTTTCTCTTATTTTATTTTAAATCAAGACATCAAAAAAAAAACACATGCAAGGTCCAATTATACATATTTGGCCCTGCATGGCCTTAAACTGCAACTCAATTTCAATTTTAGTTAATTGATTTTTCCAAATATAATTCATAATTAAAACATCAATATAAAAAAAAAAACTTCAAATACATGAAAGGCTCAGCATGGCATTAAACTGCAACCCAATTTCCTTATAATGATAACTTTTTTAATAATAAAGTGAAGATGTCAATATTTTCTATCCAAAAGAAATAAACAGAAAATTTGAAATAAGTATTATAATACTAATAATAAAAATCACAAAGAGTAAAAATGAAAGATTAGGTATATCTAGAAAACTTCAATAACCACTGGTTTCCAAAAAAAAAAAACAGTTCTTTTAGTATACAGGAATATTAAAAGGAGGTCCAAACAAAACATTAAACAGCATACACATAAATGAAGTATACACACCCACACAAGAAAATACACAACCCAACTCACAAGGAAGGGTTACCAGATTTTGAATTTAAGTTTTTTTTTGGTTTTTTAATATTTTTTAATGTTTTAATTTTTTTATTTCTCTAAAAAAATTAATAAAAAAAAGAGACTGATAACCCCCCCTTCTTTGAAAAGAAAATGAATATCTAAAAAATATACAGCTAAAAAAAAAAACTCAAAGAAAAGATACAATTAAATTAATAATTTAATATTAGACATATGATAGTGTCATGATATTAATAATACAATAATATAAAAGTATTACATTATAAGGGATGATATATAATTCCAATAAATAAATAATACTTAAACCAAATATTATTTCAATTTAATAACATTATTTATTTGTATCAAAATAATGTTAACACATATGAATATTATTAGATAATGCTATGAAAAAATTATAATGTCAAATTAAATAAACACAATAATAGTTATAGTAAAAGGGATATGTCCCTCAATGATGAATAAATATAAATCACCTTATGGATTCAATGTTATAATATTCAGAATAACATTGTTTACCTTAAAATATATATACTTATAGATATTATCAAGGTTAATTAAAAAACAAATACATAGAGGCAACTGGCCAGGTTGACCCTACATATTTTGTTCCTTAATATCACTTTATAAAAAATAGTAATAACCTAAAATAATGTTCAAATTAATAAGATAATGAATAAAAAAAGAATTATAATAAAATAATTCTGGGAAGAGAAATTGGAGAAGAATCTTGGAAAAGTAGCTCCTTTTATATTGAAGAAAGGAATTTCTGGCTCACCCACAACTTGGCCCTCATAGCACAAAAAACAACATGAAACTTTGTTTCCTTTGCATTTTTTTTTAGGTTTAGTTTAATTTTTAATTAATCTTTAATTAATTTCAAAGTTTAATTTATTTCAAAGTCTCATTTATCTTTAATTGAATTTTATATCTATAAATAAATATAAATAAATATAAATTAATACAAATAAATACAAATAAAAATTCAATTAAACAAATTAATATAAATAAAGATGGATAAACATAAACAAACATAAAAAAATATAAACAAATTAAAATTAAATAAATTGATATAAATACATACAAATATAAATTCAATTAATTAAATAAATAAATATAAATAAGTAAAAACAAATAAAAATAAATTAAATTAAATTAAATTAATTAATAAAAATAAATACAAACAAATAAAAAATAAATTAAACAAATAGAAATAAATAGAAACAAATAAATAAATATAGATAAAGAATATATAAAAAATATATAAATAAACAATAAACTAATATAAATAAATAAAAATAAATATAAATAAATAAAAAATAAATATAAATAAATATAAAAAAATATAAAAAAATCTAAACAAAAAATAAATAAATAAATAAATTGAAATATCTTTTTCTAAAAAAAAAAAAAAAAAAAAAAAAGTCGGAATTACACAAATAGTAGAGTTTTCACTTTACAACACAGTACTGTATCAAATAATAATAAATAAATAAAAGAAAAGAACATTCGCGATTAAAAATAAAAAATAGATTACAGTACTAGACTGTAAAGTACAGTCATTCTACTGTACTAAAAAAATAAAACTAACTTGAAATAAAAAAAAGAAGAGAAGACCTTGCACGCGATTCAAATTAAAATAAAAAGAGAAACATTATTAAATATAAATTTAATCATTTAAATAAAAAAAGATATTATTATAAATTCAAATTAAAAAAAAAAGCTAATATGAAAAAACAAAAATAACATTCACAATTAAAAAAAAAAAAAAAAGATTACAGTACAGTTATGCTACTGTACTGTACTAAAAAAAAATCATCACATAGAAATAAATAAGAACAAAGAAAAAAATATAAAAAAGTAAAATAAACAATCAGGTTTTAAAATAAAATACAGTACAGTACAGTACTCTACTATAAAAAAAAATATAGGATAATTAAAAAAAAAAAAAAAAAAAAAAAAAGCGACAAAAAGAAATAGAGAGAAAGATGATAGTACTGTACAGTACACAATAGTAGTACTTTACAGTAAAGCTGTAAAAAAATTAAATTAAAAATTAAAAAAAAAAAAAAAACAGTTGCGATTAAATAACAAGACAGTACAAATAAGCACTGCACTTTTAAAAAACAAAAAAAAAAAAGAATTATAAAAAAAAGACAATCGCAAGATAAAATTAAGTACTGTAAAGTATAGTACAGTACTGTAAATCTTATCTACTATACTAAAATAAAAAATATATATATAAAAACAAAAAAAAAAAAAAAAAAAAACAATTGCGATACAAAATAAAGTATACTATAAAGCTTACCTGAATTGAATTATAAAAAAACAAAAGTGCGATTCAATTTAAAAAAAAAAAAAAAAGTCGCGATATAAAATAAAGTACTGTACAGTACAGTACAGTACATTACTGTACTGTATAGCTCATAGACTGTATTAAAGAAACTAAATACAATAAGAAAAAAATAAAAAATAAAGTTTTTTTTTGGAATTAAAAAAAAAAAAAAAAAACTAACTAACAAAAAATATATTACAGTGATGTACTTTACTGTAATATTACACTTAGTAAAATAAAATAAAATAAAAACTTAATAATTGAGAAGTAATAACATTTCATTATAACAGAATGGTGTCTTTTTTTTAAAATATATATATATATATCTATAACTATTATTATTCTTTATTATTGTTAAAAAAAACAATAAGAAATATATATTAAATAATATACAATATATATGTATGATAACATGAATAAAATCAAAAAATATATATTGAAGCTATAGGTGTATAATAATAATATAATTAATGAAAAAGAATTAAATGCTTGATTATTATCATTAAAAAAAATTATTATTCACAATAAAATTTATTATAAGGACAATTATAGTAGGACTTCAAAACAAACAGGTCCTCCATGACCTTAAACTGGAAAATTATTCCTCTAATTATCATTTATTTTGATTAATACTTAATTTCTAATCATAATCCTATCATACTCCTCAAGAATATTCATTACCACAATGCCCTTAAACTGAAATTTTTCATTTTAAGTATCTCAATATTACCCTAAAAAAATTACTGGATTCACAACTCCAAATCTATACTTCAAAAGATAAAAAACAGTATTCATATATATAAAATAGACTACAAAAGATTCAACAAAAAAAATAATCAACATAAATAGAAAAACTTCAGTAATAATAAATAAAAAATCATCCACAAATCAACACTCCATTCATAAAAAATCATCCCAAAAGAAAGGATTTACATAAATAAAAATGGAGAGGGGGCTGAGACCCCCAGTAATACAGTTAAATCATAAATTCATTAAAACATAAAAAAAATATACATAAAAAATAACATAGAAGAATTCTAATGAAAGCAGCCCTCAGAATTTAAGAATTCAGTTTCAATTGAAGAATTCCAAGATCATACCAATTTGAAGAAAGAAAGTTTATTAAACCTTTTTATTATCTCAAAAATTCATTTTTATCAATATATAAGACAAAGAATCAAATAATAATGATAAATAGCCCCTGAACCATTATATCCAACAAATAGGACTCAGGAGGGTCCTAAGCATGACCCTAAACTGCATACTTTGCTCATAAATGACAAAGGACTGTCCTTGTATGACATTAAAAGACAGGATTGACTAACCTTAAAGCAATAAATAAGGGGAAAGAATTATTAAATAAGAACATTTCTTTCAGATTATTTGTCAAGATCAAAGAGAAGATGAATCTAGAATACTCATTGGAAAAATAAACAAACTCTCATTATATTGAATGATCAAAGGAATTGCAATACCTGAATACTGAAAATTTAAAAATTCATGGAAATCTTCATGAGCCTCAAATGAAGCTCATTAATATCAATATTGGAGAAATAAACAAGAATCAAAGATTAAAAGCTATGAAGAAAACTTAAAAGTCCTGAAAATATGAGAAACTTAAAATAATGAAATAATGATCAAATGAGAAAATAATGTTTAAATGTGCTTTAACCTGGAATGCTGGGGACAGCATAAAATGGAGAGGGGGATGTGGTATTCCATACCTGTCTGAGCCAGCTTCAAGCACATTGAGGGTGAAAATTTCAAAATATCAAAACTTAAATGGTCATTTTAGGATATCTCAGCTCAAAAGACACTTTCACAATCACATAAGCTAAAAAGTAACATGGATAGTATTGAATAAAGGAAGACTTTAGAAGATAGATTACAAATAAGCTTAAAAAAAAACAAATAAATTTAGTTCAATACAGACAGAAACTCAAAATTACATATATAAGGTAGCAATGTAGCATTACATTCACCCTAAAACCACCAAAAACATTAGATTACTAAGAATTACAGTCATCAAAATGAATTTTATGTAATAAGATCAACTAAAAAAGTATTAATACACATCCATTGTATAAAAAGAATGGAATTGAATTAAACCTTAATTAACTTCATGCATAGAAAGTTCCATATAGGCTTGAAAGAATTGCATCAATGGTCAATCATAATACAAACAAATGATGCAATAATTGTACTAAATCAACTCATATCCAAGTTAACACCAAATAGATTTTAAAAATATTACATAATCAAAAGAAGGAAAAATGGTGCAATTGACCAAATAAATGGTGCAATAATCAAATCAAATGACACCATCCAACATAATAATCACCATCAAAAACACCTCAGATTACATAATCACTCAGGAAATGATGCAATTTACCAAACATATGGTGCAATATCTCTACCAAATGACACCATCTCCAAGTTACTCACCAGCAAAATTAGCTCAAGGCTGTGCATAAAAATCAACAAAGTTCAGAATGATGCAATAATCCAAACATATGGTGCAATATCTTTATCAAATGACACCATTTCAAAAACACTCACCAGCTAAAATACCTCAAGGTAAAAATTTTTCTAAGTCCCCTGTTTTTGAGTGCCTCTATGGAGGGCCCAAAGAATATAAATAGAGGGCCTTTCTCCCTCATTTTCCCCCATGCTCATGGAAGTATTTCCCCAATAAATGGAAATCTAGTCCTCAATCTAAAGGATCCATCCATCCCTATTCTAGTAGGATAACTAGCAAAATAAAATTATAAAGCTCAGTAGCAAAGCTCAGAAGCATATATTAGTAGTCAGAAATTATTGATAAAAGAAAATATTTACAGTATTAATGAAAGAGTTTAATATTGAATAAATAGTATTATCATAATATATATTAGTAGTCAGAAATTATTGATAAAAGAAAATATTTACAGTATTAATGAAAGAGTTTAATATTGAATAAATAGTATTATCATAATAAATATTAGTAGTTAGAAATTATTGATAAAAGAAAATATTTACAGTATTAATGAAAGAGTTTAATATTGCATAAATAGTATTATCATAACAAATATTAGTAGTAGTCATAGAGTACTGCTCAAAGAAGTTATTATTATTAGAGTTAATATTAATATCTATCTTATCCTTGTCATTATTAAATCCTTAATCCATTAAGGGATATATATTCTTATCAAATAAGTATTATTAGCTATATTGGTCATAAGATCCCTCAAAAAAAAAAGAAAAAAATCAATAAATATAAAAACACACCCTTCTATAATAAAAGAAAAACATTATAGTATTGTATCCAGTATATTCTATATATTATATTGTTAATGAACCTTATAATCAATAATTAACCTAAGAATATAAATAAACACATATAGTTTAAAATATCATACATCTATATAACTATATATTATCAATACTTAAATTTATATTTAAAATATTACCTTTAACCTATAAAATAGTGGTATTAAGCCATTTTCTATATATATAATAATCATAAAAGTTATTTATCTAACAATTGAGTAGGTCTGATAGAGACTGCTGAAAGTCTTCTCTAGTTGTAAAGCCACAATTTTAAATATTGATTTGTGAGCTCTATAGGGAGATTATTTAGTAAATTCAGAGGGGCAGCTAATACACCTTAGCACCCTTGGTTACAGGATCATTCAGAAATTCAAAACTGTTTACCTGTGATTTCCCCCTCAAGGACTGCCTTATCCAATCCCACACTAAAAGGAGTTCCACACCGTACTCACAATTTCTGCAACAATGACAACCCGCCACTATTCCTCAATGCATATATGCATGTGTCAACACTGCTCAACTCAAACACACTCTTCCCCTGAGGGTTATAGGCCTGGAGTTGCCTTCACACCTTTCCAATATAAACAGTACATTAAAAAGCTCAAATCAACCATTGCACCCAAATCTCTTCCAAACATCCCTACTTCTGAATCAGGATCTGAGTGCCCACAACTTCTATTTGATCAAATATTCCCAGCTGATTATTGACCATTGAACCAAAGCACCGGGTCTCAATTCAACTGCACAGAAGCCATACAGCAGCAGTCAAACCCTTCCCCCACAAGACCTTGCAATGATAATATCTGCCATTCTATCATTAAGGTATAATATACCCTGCAGGGATTCACACATTCTCAACCCTGCCCTAAACCTGCTGATCCAGTCCAGTATCCCAATCTCAGGTGGTCCCCCCACTCCTGCATTCCATATACCTCAAGATCTGAGTACCATATTTAAACATCTCCAATTGGAACCAGTGATTCAAAACTATATATGTTGTCCTCAATGTTTCTCTCTTAATGGCCTTACTGAATCAGTCACAACTGACCAACCCCACTGTCAACGCCATAATGACACAAATGATCATGATCCCCCTTGCACACAATCATTAGGAAAATTCATCTCTTCATTTGAACCCCGCATCCAAAACACAACCAACATGAAGCAAAAATTTATACCAACAAAAAATTTCATTTATCAACCATTCAAAAATTGGCTTGCCAGATTTCTCCAACGGGCTGGAATTATGGAAATTCTGCATCAACATCAACAATCCCAAACTCCCAAAGGTTCCCCAAAATGTGACGTCTGGGATGGATTGGTCTCAAGACGCTTCACTGGCACTAGAAATATCAATGACCCCCCATTCATGTCCATTCCTGGTACATTGGCCTTCTCCATTTATGTGGACTGGTTTAATGCACATAGAAAGTCAACCCGGCTGGCCAGAATTGGACCTATCATGCTTATTTGTCTTAATCTCCCCCCAAGTGAAAGATTGAAGCCAGAGAATTTCTATGTTTCAGGAATCATCCCTGGTCCAAAAGAGCCAACTTCCCTTCAATTGAATTACCTATTAATGCCACTCATCAAGGAGCTCAAAGAGCTATGGCAAGGTTACCATTTTTCACCCACCTCAACAGGTCCTTCAGGATCCTTTATCCGTGTTGCCATTCTCACAGCCATTGCAGATGTGGTTTCCATGTGCAAGCTTACTGGATTTATTTCCCATTCAGGTAACCACTTTTTTAATTTTTGCACCATTCACAAAGCTCAAATTGAAGAAATTGGTCCCCAATTTCACTACACACGCTCATATCAAAATCATAAATCAACCATTGCCAAATGGCTTCAGGAAACCCCACAGCAAAGAAAAGCAATTTTCTCTGAGTATGGAGTGCAATATTCAATTTTAGAAGACCTTCCGTATTGGGATGCAACCAGAATGGTTAATCTTAACAAAATGCATAATTTAATACTGGGAATTTTGAAGGATCATGCAACTTTCAAATTGTGCATTCCAGAGTCCAAATCAAAAATTTATCTCAGGTCCCGCAGGAAATCCAATGACACCAACAGTTCAGACTCAGATTCCATGACCTCCAACAGCTCTCTTGATAAAATCACATTGAGAGAGGCCGGCTCCCTGAGAAGAGACGCAGCAAAAATAATAAATGAGCCACTCCCCACTACTTCCCAATGCCCACCCCTCACACGGAACATCCATCTAGTGGTTCTGCGGAGATTCTTTCATTTGATGTGGATTACATGCCCACTTCTGAAATCCCCTCTGAATTGGATATCACTGCACTGAGTGATCACCAGATCAAGGGTGAGGCTCTGGAGCATCTCCGACAAATCATATCTGAGACGATAATTCCCTCATCATGGACAAGAGTACCTCGCAACATGGGTTCCCCCTCTCATGGTAGCTTAAAAGCCGCTGAATGGGCTCTCTTATATAAGGTCTATATTCCATTTTTAATGCTCAGTCAACAGATGTCATTAGATGTACACCAATCCGCCAACATTCAAAGAAAGATGGGTCAGTCAGAAGAACTTGCAAATGAACTAACCAAGAATACATTCCATTTGATTAGTGCTATCAACATTGCCACAAGTTGGACTGTTTCAATAGATGATGCGACTGCATTTGCTGAACATTGGAAAAAATTCGGCCTTTCCAATCAACTCCTGTTCCCAAAACAGAAAAGTAAACCAAATCATCATTTTGCTGATCATATTCCCGAACTCTTCCAATGTTGGGGCCCAGCACAAGCCTCAGCCACATGGGGTTATGAGCGCTTGATTGGAGTATTTGAAAAAATGCCAACAAATAACAAAATATGTATGTCAATTAATAAGATCAATAAATTCACATTGATTAGACACCTGAACTGAATAGGACTAACTTCTTGCAACTCTGAATAGATGATATATATAAAAGCTTACGTCAACATATCTGTCGATGTTCCAACCTTTCCGTTCTCCTGAAATCCCCATCTGTGCCATGTGAAATAAAACAGCTTTTTGAATCACAGCCACCTGCCCTGTTCAATCACCATAAATATAACAAACCATCCCGCCATGACCAACAAAATTATGATTGCCTGGTTGAGTACTTACAGAATTTTCATGCAACAAGGGAAATAGTTGATTGGATCAGCTTAGACACTACCGTGCAATCCACAAGTCCTCCCACTTCAAGGATTGTCTCACCTTGGTATTTTCCAGTTTCAAACATTAATATTGGGAACGATATATTTTCAACTGAATCCAAAAATGTCAGCAACAGTGTGATATGTTTTCTGAGGGGCAACTAACGACGATTTGGTATTATTAATAGCATTTTTAAAGTCTCTGAGCCATCTAGCATACTGAACAATAACTCTCTGATCTTAAAAACTTTGAAGATCAATGTGAATTTCTTACCAGATTGGCCGCATCTGAATATTTATAAAGCTGTTGGTTTTGATGATGGATACTTGATTATATCTGAAGAAGAAATAGAAGGTAACTGTGGATTGTATGATAACAAAGTTCTGTCATGTGGACTGCTTGTAATGATAAAGCCATTATTTCATGATATTTAGTCTACTAAAATGCAAATCTCTCAGCTTCATTAGCAATTTTGCTAGTGAAATAACTGCCTCAAAATTTAGTGACAGAGACATGCCATTGTGAAAAGCAAAGCCCATTATTTCACATTGCCACAAAGAACTTACTATTTTGACATTGGGTACAGTGTGAATAAGCCAAGTTCAATGAGCAAATGACCCACACACTCACCTTTCACAGCATCCAAAATTTCTAACTGCGCCATCATCATGTTGGAAGGGGAATCGGCCCTTGCGCACCCGCCAATGCACACGCAAGCGCACCCACACCCGCAGTATTGTGCGGCGAATGCACACGCAAATGCACCCGCACCTGCTGTATGGTGCGGCGGGCTCTACCAGTGTCATCTTAAAAACAACAATCCCGCTCAGGCGGAGTCCTTTCATGGATGACCTGTTGAAGTCAAACCCCCCGCCTACATCAAGACTGGCTGAAGGACCTCTTTGATGTGTGTTTGTGCAAACAGGCGGGTCTTGTGTAATTTTTACCAACCATCGGACGGTTGCAGGATGATCAGGTGGTGAGGAATCTGAGTTGAAGGCACAGGGGAACCAATATTGGTGGATGTCACAGGATTTGGTGTAAGACAAGAGTAGGACGTGTGCTCGACGTTTGCTTGATTTTTGCTTGACGTGAGCTCGAATTTTATCCTGCTTGACGTGAAGTCAATTGCCAATGATGGACACAAGGTTTTCCCTGGTGTTAAGTTATACACCCTACAGCTATTCTGAGAGTGAATTCAAATAGCTTGGCATGTCATCATAAAACTTCAAGAGCATTTCATTACATCATCAAAACTCTATTTTTGATTATTTTTCTTGTAACTCATCTTTTCTGTTGAAATCATTATTTTAAATTTTAAACCTTGATTTCAAGGGGTTATACCTTGCATATTATAATAAAAATTAAATAATTATTCACATATGAGCTAGTAGAATCTGACTGTCTACTTTTTTTAATTTTGGACCACTTTCACAATAAAGTGGTCAACAGCTCAAGTGACTTTGTTCAATAAACCATTACAAGTTTTAACCTTGTTTATAACTTGTAAAAGAAAGTTCATATTTGTGTTCTTACAGTGTCAGCCTGTGACTCAAAACAGAGCACCAGCATGAAATCCAACATACCATAAGTAATGGTATGAGGAGTATTGGACAAATATAGCCAATACAAGTAAATTATAAAGAGGAAACCTCCTCAAATATAATAAGAAAGGACAAAGATATGCCCTATCAAAGATAAGACCAAATAAGCAAAAAATCTTATTCTATCCTCTAATCTAACTTATACATATTTCATGAAACCCCAACCAGAATGGTTTTTTTCTTGAAGCTCTAAGGTAGAGCTATCCAATGGTATCATCTATTCATCTGTAGCACTCCTAAATCAGGAGATACCATTATACCACCCTTTTCACCAAGAACCCCTCAAAGGTGTAGGAGGGCTTGTACAAAACTGTACAAAAGTACAGCCAAATTGAAGGTCTGAGTGAGAGCTTTAATTTGAGATACCTTAGACCCCTCTATCTTTCAAATTAACAGAGGGATCTTGGTTTAAAGGTTTACATCTCAAAATACAGGATTTCTGAAACTAACCATATAAAGAAACCCCTGTATCTTTGGCATACACTCATACAACTGTACAGTGTAATATACCAAACTGTAGAGCTAATCAAGCCCTACAAAACTGTATAATCAGAATACAGATATCTTCCAAATTGGAGAAGATATCTGGCATGGAAGTTTTTGAAGCCTCATACTGATGTACAAAATTACACCCAAAAAACTTAAAACCCTTATAACTTTTGCTATTTGAAAGAAGGGTAAACATGAAGAATATCAAATTGAAGAGCTCATTAAGCCCTTCAATTCTGTGCTCTTGGATTCTTGATATCTCAAAAGCTGACTAAGATATCTTGGTTGGAAGTATTTTGACCAATACTGGTCTGTACCAAACCTGTACCAACCAGTACTGGCTTGATACTTAAAATAATGGTTGTTTAAAGCTTAAACCCGCCCATAATGACTAATATTAGTCATCCAGACACTCTGGACACGTCACAATGGTGCTGACGTGGCCTGTGAAGAGTTTTTTCACCCTGTATTGATCCAGAATGATCATTTGTGGTCCAAAAACCACAATTCTGACTATGCTGACGTCAGAATTGATGGTACAGAACCACAACCCAGCCTCCAGAGTGAAACTTTTCACTCTGTAGACGTGTGAAGAGCCTACCAGTCTTTCACAGTCCTCAGAGGAGATAAAAGCAGGTCTTTCCTCACTGGAAAAGACTCATCTTATCATGAATTAACATCCTTACGTAGTAAAACTGTCTTATACCAGTAGTACTCTTACGATTATATTGATATAATTAAAAAAATTAATTATTGTAGTGATTTTCACAGTCAATTGATATTAAATCATTGCAACCCAGGTTCTCAATAGATTCATCACCACTGTTATCATATTACAGTAGAACCTGTTTACTATTATAAAAAATTATTTTTTGTGTGTCACAGTCATAGTGCTAGCTTTTATTTACTATTTTTAAGCTACTACATAGACTCACCCTGACATACAGTAATTATGTGGTGACCCATTTTTGGTTTAACTCTCTATGTTGTATATTTCAAGAGGTATTAGCTAAAAATCATGAATATATGCATTGACCCAAAAGTGCATATATTCAGCTTAATTACTTAAGTATTGACTTTAGAGAATAGCCATATAATTGTTTTATGTGTGGTTCTTTATGGAGAATCCAATGGTACTATTTATCAAACATGATGTTTCATTTGCCTCTGAGTTAAATAAGGTTTTGTGTCTTTTTTAGGGTATTATTATTTATTCTTCAGTAATTATTGACTTTTCATATATGCCATAAACATGGCATATGTGTATTTTACCATGAGGAATCTACTGGTGTAATTTTGTTCACATTTTTAGTCATTAGATTCTGAGTTAATTCAGATTATGTACCTATTTATGGTATTTTCACTAGCTTTAAGATAATTATTATAATTATAATTATTATAGAATTTTTCTTGTGAACCTTTTGGATATGTGGTCATACCTCAAAGGCTCACATAAATAATCAAGGTTTTCTAATTAAAGGAATGGCATTGAAAAATTATGACAGGTAATTGAAATGAATGGTTTCATTAATTAACACAGGGATTATTATGATAATTTTTTGATGGAATTTTAAGCTGCAATTGATGATCCTTTTGGCTATAATTGATAAAGATTTAACCTCCTTTAGATTATCATTTTTTGTTCCAGAAACATATAATCAATTGGTTGAATTTTTCATTAGATTTCTCTGATTTTCAATCAATGAGTAATATTAGTATTTACTGGATGAAGGGTGATGATCACGCTGAAGATCTTTGTGATGGAATGACTTCTAATCTGGAGGAACCATTTCAGAATCAAACCCGCCCAATTGATTTTGAGGCTGATTGGAAATAGGAAAAAAATAATTTTGAAGAATTACATTATGGACTGAGATTGTTTTTGGTAAGCCAATGCCATCGTGAGCTGCATTAAAGCCACAATTAGAAGGAGGAGGGAATGGAATGAGAATGGAATAAGGTCTGATTGGGTTGGCAGGATTTGATATATGTTCAAGATTCAAGTGTTTGGCGAGATTGGGAGACACAATGATTATATAAATAACAGCCCTTGGGTTTTCCACCAATGGATTGATCAAAAAAAAGAAAAAGACAAAAAAAGAGGTTTATTGGTGTTAAAAATGTTTCATTTGGTTTATGATTATTTATTTGAATAAAATTAGGAGTACTTATTATATATTAAAATGTCATTGATTAATTTAATACAATATCATGTGATTTTCTATGATGAGCAGAACATAAAATAATAATATAAATTAATATGTAAGAATGTATAATATTAACTATTAAAATAGCAAAAAAAAAATCCTGAACCTTTTCCAGAAAATCTGAATAATTATGATAATGATCTATAATTAAGTTAGTTTGAAATCAATTGCAAGTAATTTAATCAAAAAAAGAATTAATAAAATGAGTTGGAAAAAATTCAAAATAATTTATTTTATCAAAAAGAAGTAATTAAAAATTAAGAGAATTTTGAAAAAAATGCCTTAAACAGTTTGAAAGAATTTGAAAATGTTTTAGGAGATAAACTCAATTTTTTTCCAAAAAAATTATTGATAAAAAAAATTATGTGGTAGACATGCCAACTTTTTTTTTTATTAATAATTTTTTTAAATAATGATCTTTATTTAAAAGAATATATTAATAAAAAAAACCACTAAAAAATTTAAAATTGATTCCAAATTTGTTCAAAGGTAAAATTAAAGGAATTATTTCCTCTTAAATTATGATAATAATATATGATTAAGAAAAAACCCAATAAGCAATTTGAAAGAAATTCCAAATTGTTTAAGTTTTTATATAATAATTTAAAATTGAAATAAGAAGAAAAAGAAAGATTATTATTTTTTTCAAAAAAAATAAAATAGAAATAAAAAATAATTAAAAAAAGATCCCTAAACAATTTGGGGACAATTCCTAATTTCTCAGGGGTATTTTCATAATGATATAAAAAGATAAAAACAAATATGATAACATTTAGTTTCAAAGAAAATGATTCAAAAAAAAGAATGGAGGACAGGGGATAGTGGTGATAAGGTGTCAGCCTGTGACTCAAAACCAGAGCACAAGCATGGCAGCCAAATACCATAAACCAATGGTAAAGCTAAGATACCCCCAAAACATGGAGCTGAGCTAAACCAGCTCAAAATTTATCAAAAGAAGGGGGAAAATTACCTCTTTCCAAATATACAAGTCCCATCATAATAGGACAAAGAATAACAAAGTTATTTCTGCTCAAAGTTGTTGCTGAGAATAAACCTTAACTCTCACCTCTCATCTGAAGTTAAGAGGAGGAGACTTAAACCCAACAAATTGGAATTACAATTAGAGCTCTAAGTCAGGGCTATCCAATGGTACTAGCCATATTGAGCTAGCACCAAAACTATAGAAGTTTTGTCCAAAATAAGGTCAAATAAGGGTGAATAAAATATTCACCGCTAATCCAACCTCTACAGGTTTAGTGTGAGATACCCAAAGTGGGGTCTCTTTGGAAAGAGAACAATCAGGGCTATCTGATGGTGCCATCTGTTTTCCCATATCTCATCTAGAAGAAAGGTTATGGGGCAAACAAGTTCCATACAGATATCGAGATAATCATATATCTGGATAACTAAAATTGAACATGGCATAACCTTGCCATATTTAATTTTAACCATGCAAAATTAGGTACCATTGTGTAGATCCCATCCAGGGCTAGAAAATGAGCCAACTTTGAGCTCAATATCTTGACAACTGACAAAGTTATAGCAGCTTTAAGGTCAAAGTCCCACATTTGGACCAATACAGCTTTACTGTGGGATAATATCCCACAAGTATGATTATGAGGTGTCAAATAGACAAATAGGCTTGTTTACACTTCAATACCTCATAGTTAAGTAAAATACAGGGGTCCATACGGGTTCTGTACAGCTTCTGACACGTCAGAAGCACCCAAACACACCTGTAAACTCCATTGGTGAAAATCTTCACCATGTATAGGGTAAAAATGACAACTTGTGGTTCTAAAACCACATTTCCACCCAATACCAGTCTGTATTGAGCTTGTAGAACCCCAAACCAGCACACATTAGTTAAACGTTTCACTCTGTGGCCGTATGCAGAGGTAAAGAACCTCCCACTACCCCAGAACAAGATAAAAGGAGGCCTTTCCTCACCAGAAGGCCAATCCATCATCCTGTTTTTAGTATTCTTATGTGGTATAGCTTCTTAAAAGAAGTGGTACACTTATAATTAAACAGGTATAACTATAGTTGTAATTACAGTAGGGTTTATTATTGTAAACCAACAGGTAAACACTGCACCCAGGGCTATCAATAGAACTCCCCATCACTAAATTCTATTATTATAGCCCTTTTAACCATCTCATCATTATTTTTGTGTAAACCTCAGAGGTATAGCTTTTATTATCATTCTGAAGCTAAATTGTAGAGTTACCCTGACATAAGGAGTATACTTGGGACTTAAAAAAAACCATAAATATCGAAGAATAAATACTTAAATAAAATAAAAGCCCTTTTCCTCAAATAAAAAACAATAACAAATATTTGAGGAAGCTAGAGCTTTAAAATCTAAAAAAAATCATTAGTTTAGTGCGAGTTCTCAGAAGAAAAAAAATACTAAAGGACTTCTGGTTGGGGATCTTGATTTGTATGGTTGTGTGAGAAAAAAAAGTTGAATCAGGAACAATTTGTAATAATGAATGAAAATAAAAGTGAGAAAAATTTCTTTTATTTGAGCTTGTGAAAATAATGAATTTTATTTTTTAATTAAGTTTCTGGTATTGAGAAGTGATTGTAATTGATGGCAATATTTTATTAATAAAATGGCTTATTTGGATTATTAAAAAAAATGAATTCAAAAAAATAAACTTGAAATATTTGAAATAAAAGAAAATGGAAAAAATACCATTCAATTTTTTTCTTTCTTTTAATGAAAAATTGCTTGGCCGTAAGATAAAATTGTGAATTCTTCATATTTATACATACCACACTCTACAAAACACCTTCTTAAACCTCCCCAAGCCTTTTTTGCATTCAATTCAACATCAAATTTTCTTTGTATTTAATATTAAAGAATTGTTTTGAAAAACCAAAATAACAGAAGTAAAAATAATTAAATATCACATACTAAAAACAATCATTTTACATCTTTTCATTACAACTTTTCAACATATTCTGTTATGTAAATATTAGAACTTGAACTTAAAATTTCTGACTGCTTATTGTAAGAAAAAGAAAGAAATGGAAAACAAATATATCTCTCCACATTCCACCATCAATTATTAATCAATGAAAAAATTCTCTCTCACTCCAACAAATGCCTTGAAAATCTCACAGTTGCAATTTTCAAACCCATCTGACATTTCTTTCTCTTAAATTACATTTCCTTGTTAAATTCCACTTTTTCAAAATAAAAATTATTCTGAAGTTTTCTTCTCAAATACCAATTGATTCTGAATCTTTTTTCACTTAAGAAATTTGATCCTCAACTGTCATATCCTAATAAAAAGACAATTGAATCTCCTTCAAGAATTTTTCATGTTCAATTTTCTTGAGTTCTGCCACTTTTATTTCATTCCTTTTTTTTATCCCACTCCAAATCTTAAATTCTCACAGCTTCATGGGATATCAAAAAAAAATTAAAATTAAATGATTTAAAGGAATAATTTTGTCTCACCATTTTTTTGCATTTCCAGAAAATGTGCATATTATGGTAAAAAAAATGTGCAGACGTTTTCATCCCACCACTACACACATTCAGGTTGAAACTATCAAAATGTTTCTGATTGTAAACTAGATCATTATATGACTTTTTTAACTATAAAGATAATGTTATCCCATTAGGAAGCTGAAGGAGTGGTAGTTCCATGATAAATTACAAGTACATATTGGTCCCCCACATTTGATTTCTCCCCTAATTCTTGACTCTAAAGACATGTTTAATGATCTAATTCTTCAAGCTTTGCAGTAAAAAAATTTCAAATAATCTCATAGATTAGTATTTATATAGAAATATCAAAAACAAATACCAAAATCAAGGCTTTGAATAAGATTCTTCCGATCTTTCACAACAAAATCTTCCTCCTGTGAATAGAATTTTGAAATTGATGTGATATTGGGCTTATCACAAAATAAAATATCAATTTCATTATAAAAAAGACAAATTTTTTTTAGCTTATCATAGATTTCCTTTATAAACTTTATATCATCATCTTTGGTGCCCCCTGAACAAATATAATTCTCAAATTGTTTGGAAAAAGTATAATTATTCTTATATTTGTGCCAACAGTCACAAAGAATTGCTGAAGTAAGATTCAAGGGGTTGCAGGACTTCTTATTGAGCTCAATAGAAATAAGTTAGAATTCATTTTGTTTTCTCAAAGGTGATCTTCCAACTGAAGCTGTACCACTTGTCCCAAAACACGCCTCAAAATCTGATTTGTTGATAATTTACCTGATCTAGATGGCCAGAAGCTTGTCATGGTGCTGATCTGCCTTTGTGAGATGGATTAAAACTTTGAGATTTGATACATAGAGTCTTGAAGCCAGCCTATGACAGGTCAAAAAAAATGAGAATCATTCAAGAAGAGCCAATTCATTGCTAAATATTGGAGGAGATAAATTGAAAAAAGGTGCCAATGTGATTGATTAAGGGTAAGTATTGTTTTATGGAAATGGAAGAGTGGATATTTGTGAAATAAAAATATTATTTTATCTGTTAAATACTGGAGATTTGTGAATTTGAAAATAAATTTATCAGGTTTTTAGTTGGAAAACTCAAATTTGGTTAAAATTCGGGGTCCCTCAGTCGAAAAAACTCAACATTTCCATTTTGAAAACTGGCGTTTTCTATATGAGATTTTGTTAGAAAACACACATTTTTAAGGTGGAATTCAATGGTTTGATGCATACTATTATGACTCAAGCATTTCAAGTTCAAATTCACAATATTTACCAATAAAATTTAATTTGGAAGCTTTAGTTGCATAGTTTTATCCTTAATGAAGAAATATATTGTGGTGCACAAAGGAGATTTGTCCAAAAACACTTAAGATTTCAGAGGTTAAATAAACTGTAATAAGAAATCCATCACAGAAAAATTTTCTTAATTCCTCAGAATACCACTTTTGGAAAACATACATAATCATTCAAAAGAGAATAAAAAGGGTGAATTATTTCATAAATAAGCTCTTCAAAAGTTCATTTTTTATTGAGAAAAATAATCATTATTAAAATTCTTGATGACAAGAAATAGAAGCCTGAGATTTAGTTACAACAATTTGGTAAATTTTTATTTTGAATTCTAATTTTTACAAGAAAATGATGAAAGAGGAACTTGATATCTTCTAAATTCGAGAAATAAACTATGTCAAAATACCTTTTGACTTTGATCTAAAACAAACTATCAAATGAGTTTATCCAAAATTTATTTTGGAATTCCTAAGCGTTTTGGCTAGAATCATTATGTTCATCCACAAAAAAGAGAAATTCAAAGTAATATCCTAATATATATATGTTATTTGTAAGCTTAAACTCCTTAATCTTAAAATAAATAATCTCTAATATTTTGAGAGATTTAGTCTAAATTTTTCTTAATCAAATAAACCCCTTCCTAATTTTATCCTTTTTAATTTAGATATCACTGTTTTTTTAAAAAAATTAGGAAGTAAAGAATTATAGATATTTCAAATTTTTGAATTAAAAGTTATATCATTTAAAAAGAAAATTTTGGAAAATTTTAGAATTGATGAATAAATTTCTTGAATGATATGAAGAATAATTTCTTTGTAGAATTCTTCTTCAATTTGAAGTATTTCATTCAATTTTTAGAAAAAGAATGATTTTGAATATTAATTGAAAATGCTCCAAGGAAAAGATAACCTTAAGAATCAATTTATAGTAACTTCCATTTTTTTAAATCTTTGTATTGATATTAATTCATAGATTCCCACTCTCAAAAAAGTTAATTCTTTAAAATTTAAGATAAATTCCATAATCAACAAAGAATATGTTTTTAAAAGATATAATTCCCAAATCTTAGAATGAAGATATATAATCTTTCAAAAGTGAATGAAGGAGATTTTACCTGGCCTTTAAGAAAGTTTAAGCTTTAAGGATGTGCCGATGTAAGGGATATAAAATGTTAAGAAAAAAGCTTTAACTATGACTGTGAAATTCAAAAATAGTATAATAATTAGACAAAAGGGCTATACCATTTCATTATTGTGATTATGAGCCTTTAGAAAGCCCTGGATACAATTCTTATTAGTTGGGCTACTATATTAAGAACTTAAATAATTAATATCAATCCTATATCTTAAGTATTTTAAGGGTTATTCTGTGTAAGACATTATTACCACATAAGAACAAACTGAAAAGATAATGGGAGGTTTTTTCTAGGGGGAGGAGCAATTTTTATCTGAAATCAGGGTGTAAAGATGTTGATAGACCCTTTCCACATTGATAGAGTGAAAATTCTCCCCAAGGGCGTTGGATTGTGGTTTGAGACAGCAAAAAGGACCTGTATTGGGGCCTAAATTTGCCTTTGAAACTACATCTAAACCTTTTCTACATCCATAAGCTGCAACTTTTCTCCAATTGAAGGCTTGGGTAAGTTACAAAAGTCATTATGGGTCGGATGGTGTCAAAATCACATCTCTGAAGCTCTGATTGGTCAAGTCATGAATAATCAAAGTATAAAAACCATTTTTCACAACCAAGGGCATAACCCCCAATGAATGGACCTACAGAAATCCTTTGTTACAGCCATCTTGTGGCCAATTTCCCCTTGGTTCACCTCTAGTTCATTTTTCCAATCTGTTCTCATTGGCCCTCCAAAGACTCCACCATCAATAATGCGCCAAGGAAATCATTCTTCATTTCTCCCTTAGGGCGACTAAAAATGATCCCAGGGCCCTATGGGCCCTTTAACCATCACCAGGCCTTTTTGGCCCTACCCCTTTTATTAGGTGGATTTTGCCCACTTGGCCCTCCTACAGCCTCTATGGCCCATGGTCCATACACCACAGTCCATAGAGCCCCCGGGCCCCTTCTTGGCCTAATTCCAATGAGGCCAAAGAGGGAAATATGCCAAGTCCTCTTTCCTCAACCACAGGTGGACCCCAAAGCCACGTTTTGGCCATCAACCACCATGCATCCCCTGGAAGTCACTAGAGGGCTACCAATTATCAATTTTGGCTGAGTCCTTTCAATGGCCAAAGTTAGCTTTCTGTATTTTGGACCATAACACTTGCGGATCTCAAAAAATGCCACATATGATGCTATACACCATTATTAACCATTTTCCCTCACAAATTAAATGGTTAATTTTCAAGAATGAATTCTTCCCTATTGAAAATAAGTCACCAATTGTCAAGAAATCTTTGAACAAAGGATTAAGGGACATCAAGTTATCAGCCATGGAGTAGTGAGAGGTCTTCTAATAGGAAATTATGGTACACCAATCACCTGCCCCATTCAGGTATTGATAATTTAAATTATGCAGTATTCCCCCAACGGAATACTGGAGAGGGATTATTAAAGGATATTAAAAATCTTCAAGGATAAGCTCTTCAACTCCTCACACATACTGGCCACTATTTCATCCCCTGAGGAATTTTCCCAAGTGAGTTAATATACTGGATTTCTTTTTATCTTTAAGCTCAATGATATTACTAAGTCAATCTGTGAGACTGTGAGGTATGTATAGAATACCCATAAGATCACAAATGATTTTATATATAGCTGATTTTGTCTTCAACAGACTTTTTAATTGATTTTAAAATGAAAAATAACAAAAAATAAGTATAACCTTTTTTTGGATAAACAAATTTATAAGTATTATATCATTTTTGGATTCTACACCAAAAATGACCTAGGGTACACCCATGGGGTGTGATACCCAAAAAGGCTTATTTCTTATGTTATTGGAAGATTTAAGCATCTCACAGTACCAATGTAACTTTTTTTAAAAATAAATTAGAATTGTTAAATTTAAGGTAAAATAAGCTTAAATTTAAAGTTGCATAAGCTTTATGCAAGTTTACCAAAATTTTAGTTAAAATTGTGGTGTGGTGTATATTTACTTAATTGGCTAAGGATTTGCCATACAGAATGTAAATCCTGTGTGAGCTCAATTTAAAAGTGTTTTAGGCCATAGTATGGCTTTAAATAAATAAAAGGGCAAAATCCACTCAAAAAGGTGGGACAAAGGAAAAAGACCAAACAGAGCTGGGGTACCAAACTTTTTGGAGCTGCAAGGATTCAATCAAGATTTTCCACCTGCATTGGAGGATTTTCAACCTTATTTAAACTTTAAGATTAGACTTTGAGCCAAACTTAAAGTTTAAACTGGTTTTATCGCAATTTGGACAGCAATTTCAAGCTGTCAAAGGGTAAATCCCAATATGCAGGCTTGAAATTAAGGTTTTAAGAACTTTCAAAAAATAATTAAGCTTAAAGCCTTATCAAAAGTTAAGGTTTAGTGTGTATCGCTCTTTTACATGGAAAAATAGTAATAACTTCAAAAATTCATTAAAAATTCAATTCTCAATTTATTTTCTTGAAGCTTTTCCACAGCTTACAATTTAATAGTATCTATATATAAATTAAATTTTAATTATCTATACAAAAATATTTCCTGGGTAATTAGCCTGGAAATTTACTCTTTTAATTATACTTAAAGAAAATTAAGATTTCTTTAAAAATTAATTAAAAATTGAGTTTAAGATATTTCTGCTTGAAACTCTAATTTTAAGTTGTTCATGTGATGAGCTTTGATATAAATAAGCTTATTTTATATTAAAACTTAAAATAATTAACTTAAATGAGGATTAAAGCTACTTGGAGTTAAGAATGACACTGGTAACTTTAAATTGGAATTAAAAACAAGTTACCTTAAGTTAAGAGCCTTCCTTTTAAGTATGGTTTTTCAGTTTTTACCTGAGAACACCCTCTATATCCACTATGAATAATGAGAGCTGCTCTGTAGACATAAAAAGAGTCTTTTCATCACTGTTTTTGTCCATCATCAATTATCAATCCAATCATATTAGACATTTAAACAGGTAAAGTTGTAATATATATAAAATATTATTATTAAAGTATTTCTTGATTATTTCATTCTTTATAAATCTTAAATTAAAGAATTGAAATCATGGAAATTAGATTATTGTTGTAATCACCTATAATATATTTTATTTTATAAAATTATTGTCGTTAAAATATCTTTGAAAATCCACAAATTACTCTCAAAAACTCTTTAATCATATTTTTCATTATAAAAAGCTGTTTTATCATTGAAAATATTGATTTTTTGGCGTGTTTTTAACTTATAGTTATTATTTAATATAGTAACTGTTGTTGTTTGACTTTTTGTATCAAATAAATATTATAAGTATGTTTTCTATTAAATTCTATATCTTTTTTTATCTATTATTAGTTTTTTATATAGAATTTTTCTATAAGAATTATTTCTGCACAGTGTGTGTTATAATTCTTTTATAAATAATATTTATATTTTCCATGTGTAATTTTCTCATTAAGAGATTTATACTGCTTATTGTTATAATTGTCAGTGACTATAACAATAATAGAATAATTATAATTTATTATAATTATTATATTTTCTTATGATTATTTTATATAATTATTTCTAATAATTATATTTAAATTTGTGGTTATAATATTCTATTATATTTTTTTTCTACTGAGGACAGTCATAGTACTCTTGATATTGTTACTATTATCAAGAGTTTCATAGAAAAACCTTACATTTGGGGGCCTGGCCATGATTTTAACCAATGTTTGGGACATAAATCATATTATAGACCTTATTTTACTGTTTTTTGATGTAAAATTGCCATATTTACTTTAATATTGGCTTTTTTGGGACTTATCCCTTATAAATAATTTTTATAATATCAATAAAGCTATTTTTTTCTTAAGAATATTGTTTGAAACAATATACTATTGAGTGACTTGGAATAAATTTCTTTTGTCTAACTAGTGGCTTTTTCACATCACAGACTTGAAATTTATTCTTTGAGCTCTTCTAGTATAAAGTGAATAATAATAAAATTTTGATTAATAGCTTATTAATTGCTTAATTATCATTTCTTTAAAGAAAATATAAAATAAAATAAAAAATTTAAAAATTTAAAATCTTTACTAAAAACATTTTTTCTTTAATCTTAGACATTTTTCTTTATTTTTGACATAGTTTGCCATATATTACATTAAAACAACATTATCCAATAATTTGAGCTCATAAGTTATTTTTATTATTTGATAAAATAACTTATAATTATTTCTCTAGTGTCATCCATCAGAGAAAGCTCTTTAGACTCTGAGGCCTCAGAGTCTAGTATTGAAATTCAAACTAGCCCCGTACCAAGGGGGTTAATTACCAAAGAACCCTCTAAAGGTCCAGCAAGTGAATTGAATTTATTTCTTAGCCTTAATTAATTTCTATTGATGTGAAATGACTCTTACTAGAAGTGGAAGTAACTACTCCTTCCAATAAAACGGATCTGGACCAGGACATTCAAGTCATAAATTCAAAAGACAAGAATGTCAGCGCAGAGGAGAGGCACAAATGGAGGATGCCAGAACATCCACCAGTTCCCAAAGGTTAGCCAGCACCTTTGACACTCTTATTGAGAATCCAGAAGCTGACATAACTGCTATTTCTGTTGGCAGACCTGAATCACTTTCAACAGGCAACAATAGAGATATACCAGTCTCAGTACAAGAACTGTTTTATGGCAGCAAAACAGCAAGAGTGGGAACTTCTCCAAAGTCTTTGGATAGGCACCATGAACCCATATCTTCAGGTGAAGAAGGTCATGGGGCCAGAAAAGACAGAAAAACTTCTGAAGCATTGGACACCCATGTCTTGCAAAGGAGAAGTCCAAAAAATAAAAGCTTGGTTTAAAAAACCAAAGAATTTTATCAGAGGACCAGAAGAAGAAGTTGGCCCAAGGTCAGGAAAACAGCCCAGTGGAAGCTCCCCAAGCCTCCACAAGCAAAAATCCGCCTCAACAAGTGCCAAACAAGCCCAATCAAAACCCAAAGACCAACCAGAAGGGAAATCAAAAGGCAAAGGGAAAGGAAAAGCCCATGTGGAACAAGGTTTACCAGCAGAATTACAGGATTCCCAAGAAAGAGAAGACAGCCATGGAAAATGTGTTCAATATGGCAAGAGCTCTGATGGAATTCAAAAACAAGGAAGAGGAAAGATTGAACCAATCTTTTCCAGAAAGTAGACCTTGTAAAGCTTGTAAACCAAATTGAAACATGTAATAAAGAAATTATAACAAAGTTTAAAAAATTTGAGTATATCCAACAGAAGTTGGGTAATGAGATACTACAAGTAAAAGAGTCACAAAAGACCATTATTGGCCTTGAAAATGTTAATAAAGACAATATTTTGTCTTTGGCCCAAATTTGTGCAAGAATTTAGTCTAAGGTTACCTTACTCAATCAACAAGATGAGAATTCTATTTCTTTTATAACTAGACAGTTAAAAGAATTAAGAATACAAGTTCGAAACTTGGAAAATTCAGCTGGGCACAATGCAGCGCTTTTCCAAGAACAATTGGAAAAAAGTGATAAGGAAATACTTGAATTGAAAGAAGATATTCAATCAACAATTAAGAATATATCACTGAAGAATTATTTTCCAAGACAGTACACACCAATTGTTGACAGAACCGTGCTAAACTTGAATAATGACTTACATCATACCATTTCAAGTAATGCAGAAGTGGAAACTGCTTGCAATTTAAAAGACATTCCAAGATTAGAGGAATGGCCAACCCTCAGTGGTGAAGGGGAATACAATCATATGGAATTTATGAAAACAATCAATATGTTTAAAGAAGACTTCAACATACCAGATGAATACATAAGTTCTAAATTACACCCATTGTTTTCCAAATCAGCAAAGAAATGGTATTAAAAAATGAGGCAAGACCATGGTAAATATGCTTGGCCTTGGTGGAAAGAACAAATTATTTCCAAATGGGAAATAGATTCCTGGAGATTTAAAATGGAGAATTCTTTTGAAGAAGCCACTTCTAATATTGAGGGGGACAGGCCCATGTCTTGGTTTCTTAAACAAAAGGACAGATTAACTGCCCTTCATCCTGATATGTCTGAAACAATGGTAAATAAAAGGATATTAAGAAAGTATGGTGGTGACTTTGAGCATGCTATAAGAAGCAGATGTATTGAGCTTTGCTCTACAGAAGATTTTATCAATGCTATGGAGGACATCACTATTGGAATAAAAATTGGTAGAAATTGGTATAAACCCTCAATGCGCAACAAGACCAGTGGGAAACCAATTACAAAACCAAATAAACAACATGACAAAGCTCTTTTGAAATGTCATAAGTGTGGAAGTACATCTAATTTGGCTAATACTTGTCCCAAAAAGACAAGAATTAATGAGATAGAAATTGAAAAAAATGACACAAAAGAAACAAATGATGTCCCTATACATGAAAGTGATTCTGAGCCTTCTGAAGAGGAGGAATTACCAGATGAACTTAGTATAGAAAATATTAATGTTTCCTTTGAAATCACAGAAGTGCATACTCACTTACCACAGTACATTGATGAATGTTTGGATCTCATACATGTGCAAGATGCTAAAGTTCAGAAACCCAACCCAGCCAGAAGTAAAGGTTATACAGCTGGATCATCTTGTATCACTAATATTGTGACAAACAAAAGAGAAGCCAAGATACATCTTGAATCAGGTGACTTTTGTAATTTTTCTGGAAAAGATTATCTTGACAAGATTTATACCAATTGGCAAGACAAGTTAATGCCAATTGAAGGGATTAAATTCAGCAGTGCCAGCCAAAATATGCACCCCTTGAGTATATTTGAAGCAGCAATGATATTCCTCCATCCTGCAGGAAGTATCAGATTAAAATTTGAATTTTTTGTTATGAATAATTGTACTTCACAACACTTTATACTGGGAAATGATTATCTCAATATTTATGGTATTTATATTAATAATCATAAAGACAGGTATTTCACTTTAGGGGAAAATAAAAGGCAAAAAATTTCTTTTCCTCCAAAAAAAAGAGAAATAACTTTCATTAGACAAGTAAAAAATGTTAATAATGAAACATTTGTTTCAGATCAATTGATTAAAGCACAAATTAGTCCTGAATTAACACCAGAAATGAAGGAAGAGCTTATTGAAATTTTATTTCAATACAGGGAAGCATTTGCTTCTGATAATGAACCACTCAGAGATATCAAAGGCCATGAAGTGGACATTATTCTCAATGTGGAAAGACCTTACCCTCCACTTTTAAGAAGACCAGCTAGCCCTAGGGCCGGAGAAGCATAGGAAAGTCATATTAATGAACTAATGAAACTGGGAGTTCTAAGAAATTTTGGACACAATGAAGAAGTAGAAGTCACAACTCCTGTAATTATTACTTGGCATAATGATAAATAAATAATGGTTGGTGATTTTAGAGCATTGAATACCTACACTATTCCAGATAGGTATCCAATTCCTAGAATCCACAAGACTTTGACTCAATTATCCAAAGAAAATTTTATCACTTCTATGGATGCTCTTAAAGGCTTCCATCAGAATGCTTTAACACCTAATTCTAAGAAATTATTGAGGATTATTTCTCATTGTGGTATTTATGAATACTTGAGGATGCCTTTTGGTATTAAGAATGCACCTTCTCACTATCAAAGAATGATGAATACCACTTTCCCACATGAATTATCAGAGGGATGTTTAATCATTTATATTGATGACATTATCATTTGTTCAGAAGCCTGGCAATTGCATTGAGAGAGACTTTCATTAGTACTTAAGAAAATTCTTCAAGTGAACATGAAAATATCTCTTAAAAAATGTAATTTTGGGTTTCATGAGCTAAATGCTCTAGGACATGTAGTCTCCAGACTGAGCCTTGGTGTTGATAAAAACAAAGTGGCTGCAGTCTTACTGAAGCGAATGCCTCAGAACAAGAAAGAAATGATGTCTTTCTTAGGGTTTGCCAGTTATTACAGGAAACACCTTAAAGAATTTGCAATCCATGCCAGATCATTGTACAGAATTTGTGATCATAAAACTGTCTTTGAAATGACACAGCAGAGTATTCAAGCATATGAAAAGATCAGATATGCCTTGACCAATGCACCATTACTACTGATGCCAGACTGGAAACTTCCTTTCAAGCTGTATATTGATGCATGTGGTGAGGGCCTAGGTGCAGCTCTTCTTCAAGTTCAAATTTTCAATGACAAACCTTATGAAGGTCCAATGGAGCCAGCCAAATGGAGTGCCTTTGCCTTGTATGGGCTCTGGAAAAACCTCATTATTATCTTGATGGTAGTGTGTTTGAAGTAATTACTGATTGTAATGCAGTAAAACAGCTTCTTAACATGAAAACTCCAGAGAGACACATGTTAATATGGCAGATTGCTCTACAGGAGTATAGAGGTAATATGACTATAGTACATAAAGCTGGAAATATTCACAATAATGCTGAAGGCTTAAGTAGATGGGAATTACCAAATACAACTGAAAATGCTGCCTATGCTCCCACAGGTGCAGAACCTCAAATTCCAATTGAAGGAATTAACATCACAGATGTTGGAACAGAATTCTTTGAAGAAGTTAGAGGAAGCTATAAGATAGATAGGAATTGTCATATTCTTACTTCTCTACTTGACAAAGATTGTAAAGATGCAGCTTTGGCTAATTCTCTAGATGATATTTGTAAGACATCTTATGAAGATGGAAGATTCCATTTATTTGATGGCATCTTATATCATAGATCTAAACACACATGTGTCATGGTCCTGTGTAGTAGAATGTTAATTAACACAATACTGCTAGAATGCCATGATAAGACTTTTTCTGGACATTTGTCTGAAGACAGAACAATGGAAAGAATTGAGACATTTGCCTGGTGGCCATCTTGGAGAAAAGATGTCATTTAGTACTGTCATAGCTGTGATAGATGCCAAAAAGCCAATAAAGCTACTGGTAAAAGATTTGGTTTGATGATTCATATCCAAGAACCAAGTACCCCATGGGAAGTGGTTACTCTGGATTGGGTAGCTGCCTTACCACCTGAAGGTGAGAAAAGCTACAATGCATGTCTTATCATTGTAGACAGATATAGCAATGCACCAATCTTTTTACCATTTCATAAATATGAAACAGCTATGGATACAGCTCTTTTGATTTGGAATAGAGTCATATCCCATACTAGTCTTTTTGAAAATATCAGTAGTAATAGAAACCCAAAATTTGCATCAGCCTTATGGACCAATTTACATAAGCTTTTGGGTACAGAACTATCATTCTCAACAGCATACCATCCACAAACAGATGGGATAGCAGAAAGAATGATTCAAACCCTTGAGGACATGATCAGAAGATTCTTTGCTTATGGAATGGAGTTTAAGGATTCTGATGGCTTTACCCATTATTGGTGTGCTCTTATACAGGCATTGGAATTAGCCTACAAGACCTCCATCCATTCTTCAACAGGAAAAACTCCTTCAATGTTGGCAAAAGGATGGAACCCTAAACTTCCAGTTGATACTTTGAAGAAAGACTTAGTTGATATTCATCCAACTTCTTAAAGCTTTGAGTTATTGCTTGATAAAGCAAGGCATCATGCAAATCAAAGCATGAATGATTCCTTTGAATATGCTAAACAGAAATGGGATAAAAGTCATAAAACCCCAGAATTGGAAGTAGGGGACTTAATACTAGTTTCAACCTTGAACTTTGATAATATTAAAGGTCCAAAGAAGCTGAAAGATTCCTTTACAGGGATATTTATTATTAAAGCCCTTCATGGGAAAAATTCAGTACAGGTAGAACTTTAAGGAGAATTGGAAAAAAAGCATCCATATTTTCCTGTTAGTCTGGTAAAGCATTACACTTCAAGTGATAAGGAATTATCTCCTTTGAGAAATGAAACACCCTCAGAAGTACCTCCACTTGATCAGAGTGAAGAGAAAAAAGTACTAAAAGTCTTGAAAGAAAGAATAATGAGGGTAAAAGATGAAAGAGAATACATGGTCAGGTACGGAAATCCACAACATGAAGATGGATGGATTGTAGCAGAAAAGATACCTGATTCCCAAACATTTCTCAGGAGATTCAGAAATGAGAGAAGACCAATTCCTCAATAAAACATCTGAATTGTGTGCTTTGCATACTTGAAAGTATAAGTAGAGAGGTTGAACAGTGGCTGATACCCCCCCAATTAACTTGGGGGTATACTACTAAAAGAAAATTGTAGTAAACGTTTTGTTTTGGTGGTAGGCAATGTGAGCCTGTGAGGTATGTATAACATACCCATAAGGCCCAAATAATTTTATCTACAGCTGATTTAGTCTTTAACAGAATTTTCAAATGAATTTAAAATAAAAGCTATCAAAAAATAAGTAGAACTTTTTTTGGATAAACAAAGTAATAAATATCATGTTTTTTTGGATTCTACACCAAAAATGACCTAGGGTACACCCATAGAATTTTATACCCTAAAAAGCTCATTTCTTATGTTATTGGAAGATTTAAGCATCTCACAGTACTAATGTAACTTTTTTGAAAAAAAATTAAAATTGTTAAATTTAAGCTCCAATGAGCTTAAATTTAAAGTTGCATAAGATTTATGCAAACTTGCCAAAATTTTAGTTAAAATTGAGGTGTGGTGTATATTCACTGAATTGGCTAAGGCTTTTCCATACAGAATTTAAATCCTGTGTGAGCTCAATTTAAAGGTATTTAAGGCCATAGTATGGCTTTAAATAAATAAAAGGGCAAAATCCATGCAAAAAGGTGGGACAAAGGAAAAAAACCAAATAGAGCTGGGTTACCCAACTTTTTGGATCTGCAAGGATTAAGTTAAGGTAGTCCACCTGTATTGGAGGATTTTCAACCTTATTTAAGCTTTGAGATTAGACTTGGATCCAAACTTAAAGTTTAAACTGCTTTATCCCAGTTTGGACGGGAATTTCAAGCTGCCAAAGGGCAAATCCCAATATGCAGGCTTGAAATTAAAGTCTTGAGATCTTTCAAAGCTTAAATAAGCTTAAAGCTTTAAGGCTACAAGCATTAAAAACTTATCAAAAGTTAAATTTTAGTGTGTATTGCTATTTTACGTTCCAAAAGATCAATAACCTCACAAATTCATAAAAAAGCCAATTCTTAATGGATTTGCGTGAATGTTTCACACAGCTTACAATCTAATATTATCTATATATGAATTTAACTTCAAATATCTTTTAAAAACAGATTCCCTGGGTGATTAACCTGGAAACTTACTCTTTTAATTATATTTAAAGAAAATTAAGATTTCTTTAAAAATTAATTAAAAATTGAGTTTAAGATATTTCTGCTTGAAACTCTATTTTTAAGTTGTTCATGTGATTAACTTTAATATAAATAAACTAATTTTATATTAAAACTTAAAATAATTAACTTAAATGAGTATTAAAGCTACTTGGAGTTCCGAATAACACTGGTAACTTTAAATTGAAATTGAAAATAAGCTACCTTCAGTTAAGAAACTTATTTTTGGGTGTTGGTAAAAACTCGTAGGAGCTTACGTGTTTTTACTAAAAAATTACATGTTTTGGCCATAAATTGGTAAAAACACATAAGGGGTGCCCTGGGCCCATTTTCAATTAAAAATGAAACACAATTGGGCCTGTATTGGGCCAAAACATGCCCAAAAGAGGTTTTTTCCCCACAAAACCTCTCTAACTCCAAATTGTTTCAGTTCTTTTTGCCCAGCCCCCCCAAAAAAAACAAGCGCAAACACCCCAATAATTCACATTATCCCCACCCCAAACCATTGTTTTTTTTTGGAAAAACAGCATTACCAAAGCCATTTTGCAAAGCTTTTCACACTTTTTTTTCTTTTTTTCCCCCAAAGACTGCATTTTCCACCACAACAACCTGCTTTCAAGCCTCTCAATTTTCAATTTCTTACCTTCCCTCATCTATTAATCCCACATTTAAACCACTTTCTTTCACTCTTAACCACTTCTGTTCATTTTTCACACCTTTTTTCACCTCTTTTTCATATTTCTAAAGGTTCTTACCCCATTCCAAATCCCCCAAATGCCCCTTTTTTCACTTCAATACATATTTTTAATTAAAAAATGCTTCAACCCCCCACTGAAGGTTAATTTCAGACCCTTGAGCTTCTTTGGCAACATGTGCATAATGTTGCCAGGGCTCAGGGGTATGCTGTGTCCACCTTGAGGTCCAATATGACCCACAACCAAATTGAAATATGTTGTGACAGGTCTGGCACCCCAAATCCCAACAAAAGCCCCTCCAAAACAGTCACCTCAAGAAAGCTTGACTCTCCTTTTAGACTTTATGCCAGGAAATATGCCAAGAGTACCACTTGGACTCTTAAAGTCAAAAGTCCTGAACATAGCCATGATGCCACTGAAAATATCATGGCACATCCTGCTTTCAGGAAATTCAATGAGCAAGAAACATCCCAAATTTCTCAATTGTCTGAATTACTGCTCATGCCAAGGTAAATTCAGGCCCAATTATGCAGCCAGAGGGAGTCTGACAGGCCTGTAATCCTTCAAGACATTTACAAACAAATCAAGAAAATCAAGAAAGACAAACTGCAAGGCAGAAGGCCCATTGATGCTCTTATTGACACTCTCAAAGAAGAAAATTTTGTTTGGTCCTCTGCAAGGGATTCTGAGGGACACATTACCTCCTTGTTTTTTACTCACCCCCTGGCCATAAAAATTCTTCATGGCTTTCCTCATGTCATTCTTATGGATTGTACTTATAAAACCAATAATTACAAAATGCCCCTTTTTCATATTGTTGGATTCAGCTCAACCAAAAAGACCTTTTCTGGGGATTTTTGTTTGATGAAGAATGAAAATGAAGCTTCATATACTTGGGCATTAAATCAATACATAGAAAAGGTCTTCAACAACACCAATCTTGTTCCCCCTCCAGTTCTTGTTATTGACAGGGATATGGCCTTGAAAAACTCTATTATGAAGCTCTTCCCAGACTACAACGTCATGCTATGCATTTGACACATCAACAAGGATGTATCTGCTCATTGCATGAAGAAAATTGGTCATGGAACTGATTTTGAAAATTTTATGGGCCTTTGGAATCAAGTAATATACTTCTTCACTTTATTTCACTTTATTTCACTTTTTTTCTTATTATCGTCTGTATTAATGACTTTGGGATTCATTTCTCAGCTTATGTATTCATCCACTGAAAAGTCTTTTGAAGACAACTAGGAGAAGCTTCAAAAGCAAGTCGAAAATCCTGACATCTTGCAATATTTGGAAACGATGTGGCTTCCTCTAAAGGAGTATTATGTGCCAGCCTGGACCAACCACCATTGCCACCTGGGTGTGGGCTCCACCTCCAGAGTTGAAGGTGCCCATGCCATGGTTAAACTTTGGCTCTAAACGTCCACTGGTACTATCCTGGAGGTATTCAGGGCTCTCCAAATGGCATTCAGAAAACAATTTATTGAAATAATCAACAGAATCTCCAAAGAAATGATTGTCCATGTCAAGAATTTTCCTCCACACATCTGTGCCCTCAATGGCATGGTGTCTCATTATGTTCTTCAGATTGCTTTTGAAAATTTCAAAACAGAATTTCCTCCAAATGAAAAATGCACCAACAAATACAACAATTATAAAGGCATTTCTTGCAAGCATAAGTCCCAGAAGGCATTTGCCAAGTGGCAAAGGGTTGAATTATCAGACTTCCATCCTCATTGGCATTTGAATTTCCCTGTGAGGGTTTTTTAATCTCTTCTTATTACTTTTTTTCTTATTAACTGATTTTATTTGTCATATTCTTCTAAGGCTGGTTTTCAAGGTGATGATCAAAGTGTTGAAAAAGAAAGAAAGAATGAAGCCAAGAAAATATTTGAAGACATTGGGGAAGACCTGTTTCAAAGACCAATGGCAGAAATCACTCCAATACTCCAACATTTTCAAGATGTTTTGACTGGAAAAGTCCCATTTGATCAACTTCCCAAGAGCCAAGAGGATGATCAATATTATGAAGACCCTCTAGAATGCAAGAATATCCGTGGAAGACCCCAAGGAGCCAAAAATAAAAACAAAAGAGAACCTTCAAGATTTGAAATTATTGAAAGTAAATCCAAGAGAAGAGGAAGACCCCCATCAAAAGTGACCAGCACAACAACTTCAAGATCCCAGTCAAATGTCCCCTCTCCAATTATGGAAGTGGACTCATCTGAAGATTCTGAATATTCTGAGGACTCCTTATCTAAATCCATCAGTTCATCAGATTCACTACCCTCAGCAACTGAATTAAATAAATCAGAAGTAACCCTTAGAAGGTCCAGAAGGTTGGCAATTGGAAGCAAAACCTTGCAAAGAAAATCACACAAGCCTGCCACCAGTTTGAATATGTATGATGCAATTGACTTGACCTGTGAGCATTGTCAAAGCAATTATCACACAAGTGATGAATGATCCAAGCTGTTTGTGAGTTTCTGATTCTTTTTAATGTAATTTTATGTGGATTAATTTGATATTTATTCATTTTTTGGACTTACTTTATCAGATAACTGGCTCAGAAGACTTGCCCAAGTTTATATTGAAATACACCTTCAAGGCCATCAATGTCCAGGGTGATGGAAACTGTGGCTACAGAACAGTATCCCACTTCATTTACAAGACTCAAGATCAATGGGCTGATGTCAGAGGTGACTTGGCTGAAGAAATTCACCAAAATCAAGACCGTTATGAAGCCATGAACACCTTAATTCCCTCAGTATCCTTTTCTTTGGAAAGAATTGAATGGTATGAAGATGTTGACCAGGCTCCAAAAAGCTAGTGGATGTCCATGCCTGACATGGGGGATCCAATTGCAAATAAGTATAAAAGACCAGTTTTCTTTTATTCCACAGCCCAATATTTTTCTTTTTTCCCTTATTTCTGTCCTCCAAATGATAATCCCCCCATTTTCATCTGCTTCTTGAATAGTTGTGCTCATTTTGTTCCTTTTGACATCATCATTTCTAAAGTTTATCCAGTCCCCCCATTATTGTGAACTGGGAGATTCATGCCCAAACACAAGCCCTGGGGTGGGCTGATAAATTTAAGAAACACAGAATGTTGTATTTGTCCAATCTTCCTCCCCCCTCTCAGAAAAAACCCACTATTTTGGAGGTTGATTCTGATTGAATGATTTTTGTATATACAATTTATGCCAATTATCCCCCTCCTCAGTCATATTTATTGCTTAAATCCCACCTCAGTCTCCTTTTTTATCAAACATGTGGAGCTTTTGTACTTGAAAATAGTCATATTGCACACAAGAAAAAAAACAGTTGAAAAAAAACACTCATTGCGCCTTCACTTGTTGTCTCACCAAAATGTTTTTCCCAATTCATGAGCTTCTGGCTCTTTATTTTCCAGATTGAACCCTTCAATTTAAAAAACAAATGAAGGAAATTCATAAGTGGGAAGTTATTAAATTCACTTCTTAAAAATAGGCATATTACAATGACAGGAAGAAACATTTGAAAAAAACCCTTTTTGCGCCTTCACTTGTGGCACCCAAACAAATTCCCAAAATTATGGGATTCTGGTGCTTTATTCTTCACATTGAACCCTTCATTTTTAAAAAAAAATGAAGGAAATTCATAAGTGGGAAGATTTTAAATGAATTTTTGAAAAAAATATGCCATTTTGGCATATTGGCCAATTTGGTGAAATTTGGCAAAAAAAAATTGAAAAAATTTGTGCTTATTGTAATTCCAAATCGGGAAAAATATGGCAAAAAAAATTAAAAAAATCCTCAAAACTGAGCCAGAGGAATATTTTTGAAAAATGAGGTCACTTACGTGTTTTGGCCATAAATTGGTAAGAACACGTAAGTTTTTAGTAAAAACACGTAAGGGCTTAAGTGTTTTTACTAAAAGCTTACGTGCGTTTACCAACACCCTATAAATAAATTCCTTTTATTTATATTTGTATCTTATTTTTTTATTTGTGTTCTTTTGGGTATATGAGAATACTTCTAAGGCTCACATTCCTTCCCCCTAAAAAAGAATATTACACTGTAATATTGTTATTTCTAGTGTGTCTGAACCTTCTGAGAAGTTTAGTAGCTTCAGGTATATCTTTTTCTGCTAACCATTCATATTCACAAGTTGAGTCACTGTACCTAACAAGGTATTCCCTTACTTTCTTGGTTCTCAACTTTCTTTCTTTGAGAGCTTTGGTAATTTCCTTAATACCACATGGTTCAATAATAGGTATAACTTGGGGACCTTTATTCCTTAAAGGAAACCTTTCAGAATCACTAGATTTATATGGCTTTATCAAGCTCATTGGAAATGTAGGATGCTTATTGCTAAGCTCTTCAGAGAATTCTACTTCAACAGCATTTTCTCCATGGAGGGCCTTAATAAAAAATGGTCCTGCAAAGGAGTCTTCAAGCTTCCTACATCCTTTGATGTTATTGAAGTTAGTGGTTGATACAAATACTAAATCCCCCACCTTAAAATCTGTAGTTGTATATGATTTGTCCCATTTGTCCTTAGCATATGCCAAAGACTCTTCCATGCACCTCACTGCATTGTTTGTAGTTTTTTCTAGCATCCCTTTGAAGCTAGCAGCTGTAGGATGTATCTCAACAAAGCCTTTACTCAAGGAATCTTGAGGTAATTTGGGATTCCATCGTTTTTCTACAATAGCAGGAGTTTGATTGGTACTGGCATGAATGGATGTCTTCTATGCCAATTCCAGTGCTGGTAAAAGAGTACACCAATAATGGGTAAATTCATCACAATGTTTAAATTCAAGGCCATATGCACAAAATCTTGTTACCATGTCTTCCAAGTTTTGGATCATCCATTCAGCCAGACCATCAGTTTGTGGGTGGTAGGCTGTAGAGAAGGATAATTTTGTCCCAAATAGTTGGTGAATATTTTACCATAGTGCTGAGGTAAATTTGGGTTCTCTGTCACTAATGATGTTTGTGAATATGCCAGTCCATGATATTACTCTATTCCATATCAGAAGAGCTGTATTCATGGCTGTATCATCTTTGTGGCATGGTAGAAATATTGAAGTCTTACTAAATCTATCAACAATCACTAGGAAATCATTATAACTTCTATCACATCCTGGTGGTAGGCCAGTCACCCAATCCATATTGACAATTTACCAAGGTCTCCTGGGTTCTTGGATATTAAGCATATTTCCAAGTCTATTGCCAGTGGATTTATTTGCCTTTTGACATCTGTCACAGGTTTTGAAATATTCTGCAACATCTTTCTGCCACATTGGCCACCATATGCAGGTCTTTATCTTTTCTCTTGTTCTGTCTTGAGACATATGTCCTGAGAAGGGGCTGTCATGGCATTCTTTAAGTACAAGATTGATCAAGAACCTATCCACAACTGTCATGACGCATGTATGCTTAGTTCTGTGGTAAATTATACCATCCAGTAAGTGGAATCTTCCTTCATCATATGCTCTTTGCCATATTTCATCTAAAGCATGTATCAAAGTGTTGTCTTTACAGTCTTTAGTAAGTAATTGGCATAAAATGCTACAATTCTTTTTCTGAATATAACTGTTTCTCACTTCTTCAAAGAAGGTGGTGTTCAGATCTGTAACGCTGATTCCTTCTATTGGGATTTGTGGGGAAGCTTCCTCTGGAACATAAGCAGGATTATCAATATTATTTGGTAATGGCCATCTTCTCAGTCCATCTCCATTTTTATGAATATTCCCATCTTTGTGAACAATGGTCACATCTCCCCTATACTCTTGTATGGCTATTTGCCATCTGAGCATATGCCTGTTAGGTGTCTTCATTTTTAAAAGTGACTTAACAGCAGTAAAATCTGTTATTAGTTTAAAACCAAATCCTTCCAGAAAGTAATTTAGCTTCTCCAAGGCCCAGACAAGTCATAAACACTCCATTTGACTTGCTCCATATCTGGCTTCAGTTGGTTTGATTTTCCTGGATGTGAAGCACATGGGTCCTTCCACAGGTTTATCATTGATAATCTGGACTTGATGAAGTGCAGCACCAAGCCCATCTCCTGATGCATCAATATAAAGCTTAACAGGCAGCTTAAGGTCTGGCATCAGTAAGAGTGGAGCAGTGGTCAAGGCTTGTATCAAAGATCCAGAGGCTTTGACTCTGTCAACATTCATTTCAAATACTGTGTCTTTGTCACAAAATTTATGAATAGTTCTTGCTATGGATGCAAAATTTTTAATATGTTGCCTGTAGTATACTTCAAACCCCAGAAATGACTGAATTTCTTTCTTTTTCTGAGGCATGGGTTTCAGAAATACTGCTGCAACCTTGTTCCTGTCAATTCCAAGGCATAAAACAGATACTTCATTTCCCAGTGCTTTAAGTTCTTGAAATCCAAAATGGAATTTCTTTAAAGAAATTTTCATGTTCACAGATAGAATTTTTGTCAAAACCCAGGATAATCTGTATATATGTTCTTCCCAAGTCTTGGAACAGACAATAATGTCATCAATGTAAATGATTAACCATCTTTCTGAAAGATCTTCAGGTAAGATTTCATTCATCATTCTTTACAAGTGTGAAGGTGCATTCTTGATACCAAAAGGCATCCTCAAATACTCATATACTTCAAAATGAACAATAATTCTCAAGTATCTTCTTGCCCTTGGTGTCACCACATTCTGATTAAATCCTTTAAGGGAATTCATAGTGCTTATATACACTGCTTGAGATATCTGGGTAGGGTAAATTTGTATTTTTGGCTTTGAGTACTTTTCTGGAACAGTGTAAGTGTTCAGAGCTCTAAAGTCTCCAGCCATTCCAGATTTTCCATTATTCCATGCCACTATGACTGATGTAGTTATTTTGACTTCTTCATTATGGCCAACCTTTATTATTACACCAACGTCTAGAAGTTCCTTAATAAGAATTTCCAGAGCTTCTCTTTATTTAGGACTTGCTGTATATGCAGGTCTCCTTAAGAGTGATGGATAAGGTCTCTGAATATTAAGGATGATGTCAGCTTAATGACCAATAATTGCTCCCAAAGGTTCTTTTTCTGATGCAAATGCTTCTCTGTGGTAATATAAAAGGGCAGAAAGTTCATTTTCCTGTTTATCAGTCAGATGAAGGCTTATTTCAGCTTCATTTAACCATTTGGACTTGAATCTTGCCAGCTCTAAGTTGACTGGTACTACTTCTCTTACTGAAATTTGTCTTTTAAATGGTAAAAGGCAAATTTATTATACTTATTGTCTCTGAAAGTAATGTATCTGTCCTTTTTTTATGTAGGTCTATGCCATACATGATCAAATAGTCATTTCCCAATATAAAATGGGTACTAGAGAAATTTTCCATAACAACAAATTAACAGAGATTCTTAAATTTCCATTAATATGTGGAAATATGACAGTGGTCTCAAATATTCCCAATGCTTTCATTGGATTACTTTCACTATTAAATTTTATGCCATCAATTGGTAATAATTGGTCCTCAAAATTTGGTACCAAGGTCTTAACAAAAGCTTTGACAACACAAGAGCAGAAGGTTCCTGGGTAAAGTGAATGTTTAGTGGGTTTGCTGTCAATTACCACTTCTGTTATACAGGAGTTACAAGCTGTATAACATTTTCCCCTGTTTGGTTTGGTCTTCATAAGTTGTGCATCTTGAATTATTGAAAACTCAAGTTGACCATTGCTTAATTGTGGTGAGTGGGAATAAGATTCAATGATGTCAAAGGTGGCCTTGATATTTTCTATATCTTCTGAAGATTCAGAAAATATTGATGACTTCTTGTCTGAATTTTCTTCAATTATATTATCATCTTTTTCAACATCAGGTTCTTTTTCAACATCAGGTTCTTTTTCAATGTCAATTTCATTGAGTTTCCCCCTTTTTGGACATGTATTGGCTAAGTGGGTTGTGCTTTGGAAAATATGGCACTTTCTGATTATATCTGCATATTTATAATTCATATTATTAGAATTTTCTTTGGGATTTATGTGCACAGAATCCTTCCAAGGTGTATTAAACCTTGTTTTGAGATTCACCCTACTAGAAAAAATTCTGGTTCTGGTGGTTATTTCTTCTGATATATTAAAAATATCTTCTTCTGAAGATTGTTCAGTAGTCTTGCCTTTGACCGAATGCTCTAAGTCACCTCCACATTGTCTCAGAATATTTCTGTGGATCATAAATTCTGACATGTCAGGATACAATGCTGTTAATCTATCCTTTTGTTGGAAAAACCATGGTAAATCTTTGTCTTTATCAGAATTAAATCTGTCAGATTCAAAGGCTGTTTCCACATTAAATGTCCAAGAATCATTGGTCTACTTGTTGAGTATCTGGGATCTCCACCAAGTCCAACTTTGTTTTCCATGTGCTTGTCTCAATTTGATATAAAATGTGTGGGCTGATCTGGTAAACAAGTTGTTAAATCTTGCTATTACCAATCTGTCTGGTAATTAAAAATCTTCTTTAATCATGTCAATACCCCTGATGAATTCCATATGGTCATATTCTCCTTCACCACTGAAGTGAGGCCATTATTTAAGTTTTGGTGCTTCTTTCAAGAGTGCTTGGCCCATTGATGGTTCCAAGTTATTGAAAGAAGTGGAAAATTCATTTTTAACTGTGAATTTTCAACCTCCAATACTTGTGGATTTGGAATTCTTGTGCCCTCATTCTGATTCAAATGTATAGACATTCTTGGTAAGGTGTGAAGTAATTGTTCAATATCATTAATTTTACTGTTGTTACACCTTTGGGAATTTCTGAATTCATTTGTAAACTTTGTATTGAATTCATTACACTAGTTTTATGATTATCCTCTGTTTGCGTTAACTCTTGCCATAGTTCTGTTTGTCTAGTATTATCAGAAGTGATCTGATCCAACTTCATTATTAATTTTGATATTTCCTCTTGTGAGGTGTCAAAACACTGTTTCAAGGCAATTGTATATGTCTTTACTTCAGTAAATGATTTTGAAATATTATCAAGAACATTTTTATTCTCCTCTTTGATAGTACTTATGTATTTTTTTATTCTTGTGTCAATTATGTCATCAATATTGGATTTAGAATATTTGTCTTTCAATTCTTTAATAATGGCAGATTGTTCATTTAATTCATTTTCAAATTAATTGTCATTATTGGAAGTTTTAATTTCTCTTAAAGCTTTTTCAAATTACATAAGTGTCTCATTCATTTGGCTCAGAATTAAGTTATTTGTTTTAAGATTGTTACAAATTGATTAATTTCTATCAGAAATATGACTTTTTATGTCATTTATAGCTTCGTGCAGCTCTGGGATAGCATTAAAAATGTCAGAAATCATTTCTGGTATTTTAGTCTGGCTTCCTCCTTTTTCTGTAATTCCATCATTGATCTGGCCATCTGAGATACATTTTCCATGGAATCCTGCTGAATCTTTGGGATTCCGTAGCCCTGGCTGTATGGTTTTGTGGCTGGTGCCTTGCCTTTGCCCTTGTTTTCAACTTGTGGCTGATTTTTCACATTGGGATTGCTGCTGCTGGCTACTGGGATGTTTGTGGCACTTGCTTGGGTGGTGGAGCATTGTTTTTCCTCCATTCTGCTGTTAAACGTATCATGTTTTTCTTTTCCATCAATGGATGCCATCAATTGAGTAACTTGCAAGTGTTGGGATGGCCCAGGAATTTTCTCACAGTCAGGTAATAATTCATGCAGTTTTTCCACAGATCTGCAAGGAGAAGGTACTCTTTGTGCTGTAATGCATTGTTGTAAGCTTTCTGGCTGGCTTTGTATATGTTCACTGAGGCTTTTTGTGGCAGTGTCAGATCTGTTTGAAGGTAAAGCAGTATTATAAGCTTCAGAATGACATATTTTATTAATTTGGAAGTCATCAACTAACCCTTCTCCTTCTGTAACTGATTGGCTTCTGGCATAATCACATCTATGACCTTTTTGGGAGCTTCTTGAGGGGTTATAGCTGGCTCCTGATCTGGTTGCAGGAATATTTAATGATTAAAAAAGCTTAAAATAGTAATTTTACATCAAAAAACTTACTATTTGCCAAATTCTTTGCCTTATGAAGGGTATTACTTATATCCAAGTTGATTAATTCAGAAGAAATTGGATCTGGTTGATTATTCTGGGGTATAATAATTGTACTATCATGGTCAGAATTCACAGTACTTGCAGGAATAATACTTGTTACTGTTGAGGCTGTTTCAATATTTTCTTCTCTCACTATGTTTTCAGGCACTAAAATCAATTAAAAAGCCAATTTATTAAGTAAAAAAAGATTTTTTCAAAAGAGAAATGAAAAATAAAACCTCACTTATAATATGAAAAAAATTGTTTTTTATGGATTTTTTGAATTGTAAGTATTTTTATATGTTTTTAAATTTTTCAATATAAGGAAAAAGATTTAAAAAGAGTAGAAAATTATCTCACAGGGAAAATATCATGGCTGGGCCCCAAAATGTAAGGTGTGGAAATGAAACTTTAATTAAAAATCAAATACTTTTCCTGTCCTCAAAATTTGTATAAGGGAAAATTAGATTAAAAATAGTAAGAAATAGTATTTTTGGGAGAAAACACGCCAAATGTATTATTTTCAACTTTATAAGTATAAAACAATAATATTATAAAGATTTATTGTTGTAGCAACAATAAAAAAGTATCCAGAAATACTCTGCAAGAGATATTTAAGGCTACAAAAGAAATTTCTTCAAGAGCAATTTCAATTGGAATTAATTGAGAAAAGAGCTGCAATAAATGAATTAAAGAGCAAGGTCTTTAAAAATATTATTAAAGAGAAGACACGCCTAAAATTAACCAGCATGAATTTGGAAACAAAGTGACAAAGTTTACAGTGATGAAAGATGCTTTAATTCACTTATGGGGTGGTTCAGGGGTAAAAATTATTATAAGAGTTACAAAAAATGATTATATTGATTTTTCATGTGGTTAAAAGGTTTAAAACTATTTAAAAAGGGTGGTCGGAATCTTTAATTGATTGGTTTAACAGTGTTTAAGCTAATTATAAAAGGAAAAGATTCTGACATGAAGAGAAAAGTGGGGCAAAGGACACATTCTTTTATAGCCATCAATTTTCTTACTCAAAAAATAAAATTTACTCGTGTCAGTTTTGGAAAACACTCTGAAAACAGAAAAGCCTATTTTGGCATAATTGAACCCTGGTTTAGACCAAAAAAGGGCTGGTTTTAGCTATTTTAGACCATTAAATCAGCTATTGCTATAGTAATATCTGGTCTTGAGCCTTCAAAACATGTCAAAATGTGTGTAAGAGATGTAGAAACCAGTTAGAACTGTTTTTGATTAAGGGTAGGTTTACCCTCTTGGCAACAGTTCAAACTGCCCTGGTTGGTATTAAAACCTCATCATCATTTGAGTCACAAACCCTGTGACTCAGTTCTGGGCCAAAAGTGATGAAATTTTGTGTGAATTTTGACATCCCAAGCCTGTCAGCAAGGCATTTGAGGGTCTGGCTCACCCTTAGAGCTAGACTTCCTTTTCCCCCCAGAATTAATCTTTCCAATTTATTTTTCTTTAGTTCCTCATCATGTAATATGCTTTGTAATTTACACATGCAACTAAATTGAGTTTTTACAGTACACAACTGTAATAATTCATACCTCATATGTAAACCACAGTTCACTTATGTAATACATGCGCACATTTTGACATTTAAATTGAAAATACTTCAGTTCCCCATAACTTCTAAACTACACACAACACCTGAATTTTAACACAAAAATTGATGGTTAACACCACATGTGGTGTGAATTAAGTCAAGGTTTTGAGGCTTTTCAACTTTTGTACAGGAAACACTACAAACTTAATTTAAGCTTATTTTGAGTTGAGTTACAGAAATTTTACCCAGAGTTGACCTCACCTTATTTTTTATGAATAATCCAATGGTGAAGTAATTTTATTATGTTTATTTATTTGATAAAAAGTTAGAATATATTTTATGTAGCTTTTTACCAAAAATATTATAATTTCATTAATTTTATTAAAAATTCATTTTTACTTAAATTTTTCAAGTAAAAATGTATTTTCATAATTTTAAAATTTAATGTAATTTTCTTTTAAATTATAATTTATTTTTCATTTTTGTATTTAATTTCTTATTTATATTTTAATTTTTATTTTGATAATATAAATAAATTCATTTTATTTAAATTTGTATCCTATTTTGTTATTTGTGGTCTTTTGGATATATGAAAATACCTCTAAGGCTCACAGTTAAGATATATGAATTTTGAAATGGGCTTCCAATTTGAAAGTCATATCCCAACATCATTACAAGATATTGACAAAATCTGAAAGGCAAAATATACTACCAATTTCCAAATGATTGGAAATTTGATAGAAAATCCCTTTTTACAATATTTAAATCAATGTTCTGTGTCAGTGATTTAAATTAATAACCTTGACACTACTCTTGGGTTTTTTTCAGTTCAGTCATTTATAATAATAGTTAATTGTGAAATAATCCCTTATCCAACTTATGTCCAACTTGACTTAAAACTGGCCAGTGAATTTGAGTTGGAAAAACTTCTGAGCTAAAGCTGAATGAAGTTTAAAAAAAGTTTCATCCACAGCTCCAAATAAACCAAAAACCACCACAAAATGGTATATAGAGGCCAATTGACAATATGATCACTTCCAGAGGTATAATAATTTTCAAAGATGACAGAACCTTTGATCACTGACCCTTTTATTTAGAAATCCCCAAGAAAAATCCAAAGGATGGTCTTATATTCTTTTAATCACATATCCAAAGAATTTATACTAAGTGTTTTTATTGATATGGATTTATTTGATCAGATTACAAACTCGTTCATAAAGACACTTATGGAAACATTACTTTCTCTTAATTTAACAAGTCTTCCACTTCAAAGATGCTTTCCATAGCTTTTTTTGAATATCTGAAGCTAGATTTAATGGTGAAGATAATTAAATACTTGTTTCCACTGGGCTGTAGAGCCAAAATATGGGTGTCAAAATTGAATTCATTTTCCTTTAAGATTCTTTGTCTCAATGAACACAAAAAATTTCCATAGATCATTACTGTGAGATTGTTTTGCATTTTTATCTAATTTAGTAGCGAAATTAATGTCAATATAAAAGTATGATCTTTCTTTATCAGAAAATATCTTAGTATGAAACAGTTTTATAAAATGGAAATACACGCTTTCACCTTCAGACATTCCACATTCAAAAATATTAAGAACAATGACATTGGAATAAAGGAAGAAATTAAGATTTATTTTTGAAATTTTTGTCTCTTGAATATATATGCTCTGAATACTTCATTGCTGTAAAAATCTCAAATCAAAAGCTAGCAGAAAATTATAATTCAGAAAGATGTTGAAACTAATATTTGGATGCATTTTTCAAATTCTGCAAAAGATTCCTAGCCTGAAGTAAGCATTTAAAAATTCCACCATATCTATTTAATTGGAAGATTAACTTTTAGGTCCCTTTTGAGGGGATTAGGAGATTTAGGATTACTACTCTTAAAACTCACTAATCTTAAAAAGCTATATGAATATTAGAATTGATATATTTGCATAAAATCTTTATTTTTGCACCAAAAAAAAAGTTAAACTGGAATTTGTCTCTGTATAAAACACACTTTAAGGTTATCAATACTTTGAATTATATTGAGCTTAGTTTTTGGAAGCAGGATACTTCAGACCTTTTGGAATGAAGTAATACATATAATTTCAGAATTATTCTAAATTTATAAATCAATCACCTCATTGAAAGAGATCATTTGTACCACCCATTTGGGATAATTATATTTATCTGAATATAATTCTTTCAGTTTTTGGAAGATTATAGTGATGAAAAATCACTTATTAAAATTTATTAATCGGAGGGGAGTTTTCAAACTAAGTGTATTATTTTCAAACGAATATAAGTATTTGGATCTGATTAGTATTATTCTCTTGATCCAGTGATAAATATTTATACGATTCGTTAACTCTGTATTATTCTGAACTGATTTTATGAAGATGACTCTGTTTTTAATTTCCATTCGTATCCTAATATCTATGTACAAGGGAATATATTTTTTCCAAGAAATATTTGAGCTTGATAAATATTATTCATAAATTAAATATTATGGTTGTGAATCATAGAATATCACAATGGCAATGGAGTTATCATGATTGAATAATTGGAAAAATCAAATAGAATGCAAAGTCAATTTCAGGGAATCTTTTGAAAGAAGAAATTTTCTTCGAAAAAATAAGTATTAGAGTATTTAATACTAATATAATGAAATGAAATTTTCATTGTATTTATGACTTCCCTCAATTGAATTTTAGCATTTTACAAGAGCTTGTATATTGATACCCAATTTTCATACTATGGCAAGCTTAGTACATATTTTAAATCCAAAAAATATTATTTTTCATATAAAGAGCTGAAACATATAACTGTAAAATTGATTTTTTAAATTTGAATTTTGATGGAGGGTTGTTAATGAATCAACATGTCTCCAATTTGGAAAAATCGTTACAGGCTATCTTATTTTCCTCTGGAAAGTACAAGAATATTAAAAGCCTGAGTTCAATTTTATTTACCAACTAAATTAAATTATGATTTTTTCTTTCAAAAGTAACCTTTTTGATGAATTGAATGATAATCCAAAATAATATCACTATGAAGTAGTTTATACTATAACATTAGTACACATTAAATGATATGCGATATGGCAGGAAAGACGTTTTGAGTCAAAAGGGGTCTCAGGTTATATCATCATGAAAGAAAGTATGACAGTAATTGAAACTTGATTTTTGGCGCAAGTTTCAAACAAATATTGGCTTTTGCAGATAGGAAATGAAGAAATTTATACTTGGTAAATACTTTTTGGGATATATTTCTCTTGTATCTGATATGCATAAGAACTTTCAAAATTGTTTCCCAATGCATGAGTAAGGACATAATATATCTTTATGTGTGTTTAGTTTTTAGATATAAAGATAAATTATGTTTTTGGGATAACATTATAATGAAAAATAAATTTTTTGGTTTTGGCTTTTTGAGTGAGTGAGAAAATGATGACAAAGAATTTTTTTAAAGAAATATATTTTGCTTTAAAGATTTGAAACATTGCAAATATTGTTATCTGATAAATGAGATTTAAGAAAAATAAAATACATGAAAGGAAGTATATGATAAGAGATAGGGAAAGAGGTTATTTTGATTCTTATAATCATAAAAAAATACTTCATGACTAATGGCTTCACATTCCTTTAAAAACTGTTGATTTTGCTCTCAAAGTAATTTGTGGAATAAAGGGTTTTTTGGGATTTCCAGAGGCTGGATAGTTAAACTAATTTGGTCAAGTATTTCTAAATCTTGAAAATCTGGAGGGAAAGATGATCAAATAATAATAGCAAGTTGGACCGCAGTATGAAGCAAGTTGAAGACTGGGTTGGACTTAGGTTGGACCTGCTATCCCTACTAGTGGGAATAGCTTTTTTTATGGTGATTTCAATTAAAAAAAACACCACTTATGTGAATTGACTAAAAACCTATTTGTTTTCAAAAACTTATGGAAAAAACATGTAAGGGCTGCAATTCTTTTGCCAAATTTCTTACATGGGTTTACTGACACCCTGAATTTATTAATTTCAGAGTTAATGCATTAATTTGATAATTAATTTATTAATTTTATAGTTAATCATCAATTTTGTAATTAATTTGTTAAATTTATAATTTTTTATAAATTTTGTAATTAATTCCTGAAATTCATAATTAATTTATTAATTTTATAATTAATTTTTGAGTTTTACAATCAATTTATGAATTTTAAAATTATTGAATTAATTTGGGAATTTATTCATTAATTTTTAAATTATTTACTAGTTTTATAATTGATTTATTAATTTCATAATGAGGTTATTATTTTTATAATAAGCTTATTAATTATATAATTAATTTATTAATTTTGGAATTATTTTCTTAATTTGATAATTAACTTGTTAATTTCAGAATTTTCTTATTAATTTGATAATTAATTTCCTAATTTGATAGTTAATTTCTTAATTTTAAAATTAATTTGTCAATTCTATAATTAATTTAGGGTTTTGGTAAAAACATGTAAGAAAATTGGTAAAAACACATAAGAGCTGATGTGTTTTTACTAAAAACTTACATTTTTTAACCATCAATTGGTAAAAACACATAATTTTATGGTAAGAAAACGTAAGGGGTGGTTTTTAAATGAAATCCGGCGATTTATGGCATTTCTGATACTATTAATTCTGTTATTGGCATTATCAATGCAATAAAGGGCATTATTAATGCCATTAGTGGCATGATCAATGCAATAAAGGGGATTATTAATTCCATGAATGGCATTATCAATGCAATAAAGGGCATTATTAATTCCATCAATGGCATTGTTAATGCCACAAATGGGATTGTTAAGGCCATTCATGCCATTGTTGAGGCCATTTCTGGAATTGTTAAGGCCTAAAATGACATTAACAATGCCATTTATGGCATTTTTATGGCCATTCATTCCATTTTTAATGGCCTTAACAATGCCATTGTTGAGGCCATTTATGACATTGTTAAGGCCATACAATTACATTGTTAGAATTGTTTTAATGACAATAATTCCAATACTATGGCCATAAATGGCATCTGTATGTCATTATTGATGCAATTTATGGAATTATTATTTCATTTGTGATTCCATTTATGGCACTTTGAATTCAACAAATGGAATTTCAACCTCCACTCCTCATAAATTACATTTTTAATTTAATTGGTGTCATAAATGGCATTTTCAAGTTAATTACAAACATGAACCAAAAACATAAAAAAGGGACTTTTTGGGCCTACAATTGTCCTGGAAAAAAAACCCAAATTTTGAGCTTCTGGTTTTTCATTCTCAAGATTTTGCCCCTTATTTTAAAAAGAGATTATGGAAATTCTTAAGTGGGAACATATATAATGAAATTTTTTGAAAAAAAAAGGCCATTTTACCAAATTGGCCAAAATGGAGAAATTGGAAAAAGAAAAAAAATTGAAAAAACTTAGGGACTTTCACAATCAAGGTTAGAAAAAATATAGCCAAAAAAAAAATTATAAAAATGCTCAAAACTGAGTCTGAGGAATTTCGTTAAAAAAAACAAGTCACTTACATGTTTTTACCATAAAATTAAATGTTTTGGCCATCAATTGGTAAAAACACGTAAGGGGTGCCCTGGGCCCATTTTTAATCAAAAATGAAACATAAAATGCCTGTATTGGGCCAAAATATGTCCCAAAAAGGATTTTTCTACCCAAAACCCCTCTAACTCCCAATTGTTTCAGATTTTCTTTCCCTCCCCCCCCCACCCCAAATAATCCACATTATCCCCACCCCAAACCGTTTTTTGAAAAACAGCATTACCAAAGCAATTTTGCAAAGCTTTTCACACTTTTCTTTTTTTTCCCCAAAGACTGCATTTTCCACGACAAAAAACTGCTTTCAAGACTCTAAATTTCCAATTTTTTACCTTCCCTTATCCATTAATCCCACAATTAAACCACTTTTTTCACTCTTAACCACATCTTTTAATTTTTCATACATTTTTTCACTTCTTTTTCACCTTTCAAAAGGTTCGTACCCCATTCCAAATCCCCAAATTATCCTTATTTTCAAATTTATACATCTTGTTCCCTCAAAAATGCTGCAACCCCCCACTGAAGGTGAATTTCAGACCCTTGAGCTTCTGTGGAAGCATGTGCATAATTTTGCCAGGGCTCAGGGGTATTCTGTGTCCACCTTGAGGTCCAATATGACCCACCACCCAATTGAAATAGGTTGTGACAGGTCTGGCACCCCAAATGCTAACAAAAACCCCTCCAAAACAGTCACTTCAAGAAAGCTTGAATGTCCTTTTAGAATTTATGCCAGAAAATATTCCAAGAGTACCACTTGGACTCTTAAAGTCAAAAATCCTGAACTTAGCCATGATGCCACTGAAAATATCATGGCACATCCTGCTTTCAGGAAATTAAATGAGAAAGAAACATGCCAAATTTCTCAAATTTCTGAATAACTGCTCATTCCAAGACAAATTAAGGCCCAATTATGCAGCCAGAGGGAGTCTGAAAGGCCTGTAATCCTTCAAGACATTTACAACCAAGTCAAGAAAATCAAGAAAGACAAACTGCAAGGCAGAAGGCCCATTGATGCTTTTATTGACACCTTCAAAGAAGAAAATTTTGTTTGGTCCTCTGCAAGGGATGCTAAGGGACACATTACCCCCTTGTTTTTCACTCACCCCCTTGGCATAAAACTCCTTCATGGCTTTCCTCATGTCATTATCATGGATTGTACTTATAAAGCCAATAAGTACAAAATGCCCCTTCTTCATATTGTTAGATTCAGCTCAACCAATAAGACCTTTTCTGGGGCTTTTTTGTTTGATGTAGAATGAAACTGAACCCTCATATACTTGGGCATTAAATCAATACATAGAAAAGGTCCTCAACAGCACCAATCTTGATCCCCCTCCATTTATTGTTATTGACAGGGATCTGGCATTGAAAAACTCTCTTAAGAAGCTCTTCCCAGACTCCAAAGTCATTTTATGCATTTGGCACATCAATAAAGATGTATCTGCTCATTGCATGAAGAAAATTGGTCATGGAACTGATTTTGAAAATTTTATGGACCTTTGGAATCAAGTAACATACTTTTATCTTTCACTTTATTTCACTTTTCTTCTTATTATTGTTTTTATTAATGACTTTGGGATTCATTTCTCAGGTTATGTATCCATCCACTGAAAATGCTTTCAAAGAAAATTGGAAGAAGCTTCAAAAGCAAGTCAAAAGTCCTGAAGTCTTGCAATATTTGGAAAATACCTGCCTTCCTCTAAGGGAGCATTATGTGCCAGCCTGGACCAACCACCATTGCCACCTGGGTGTGGGCTCCACCTCCAGAGTTGAAGGTTCCCATGCCATGGTTAAACCTTGGCTCGAAAAGTCCACTGGTACTCTCCTGGAGGTAGTTGGGCTCTACACATGGCATTCAGAAAACAATTTATTGAAATCATCAACATAATCTCCAGAGAAATGATTGTCCATGTCAAGGAATTTCCTCCACACATCTGTGCTCTCAATGGCAAGGTGTCTCATTATGTTCTTCAGATGGACTTTGAAAATTTCAAAACAAGATTTCCTCCCAATGGAAAATGAACCAACAAATACAACAATTATCAAGGAATTCCTTGCAAGCATAAGACCCAAAATGCAGTTTCCAGGCTCCAAAGGCTTGAGATATCAGACTTCCATCGTCAGTGGAATTTGAATTTGCTTGTGAGGGCTATTTAACTTCAAATTCTTACTTTTTCCCTTATTAACTGATTTTCTTTGTCATATTCTTCTCAGACTGGTTTTCAAGGTGATGATCAAAGTGTTGAAAAAGAAAGAAAGAATGAGGACAAGAAAATATTTGAGGATATTGGGGAAGACCTTTTTCAAAGACCAATGGCAGAAATCACCCCAATTCTTCAGCATTTTTAATATGTTTTGACTGGAAAAGTCCCATTTTATCAAATTCTCAAGAGTCAAGAGAATGATGAATATTATGAAGACCCACTGGAATGCAAGAATATCCATGGAAGACCTCAAGGAGCCAAGAATAAAAATAAAAATACAAACAAAAGAGGACCATCAAGATTTTAAATTATTGAAAGTCAATCCAAGAGAAGAGGAAGACCCCCATCAAAAGTGACCAGTACAACAACATCAAGATCACAGTCAAATGTCCCCTCTCCAATTATCGAAGTGGACTAATCTGAAGATTCTGAAGATTCTGAGGCCTCATTATCAAAATCAATCAGTTCATCAGATTCAATACCCTCAGAAACTGCATTAAATAAATCAGAAGTCACCCTTAGAAGGTCCAGAAGATAGGCAATTGGAAGAAAAACCTCACAAGGAAAATCACACAAGCCTGCCACCAGTTTTTAGATATATGATGCAATTGACTTGACCTGTGAGCATTGTAAAAGCAATTATCACACAAGTGATGAATTCTCCAAGCTGTTTGTCAGTTTCTGATTCTTCTTAATGTATATTTCTCTTGTTTATTTTGATATTTATTCATCTTTTGACCTTATTTTATCAGATACCTATCTCAGAAGACTTGCCCAAGTTTATATTGAAATATGCCTTCAAGGCCATCAATATCCAGGGTGAAGGAAAATGTGGCTACAGAACAGCATCCCACTACAATCACAAGACTCAATATCAATGGGCTGAAGTAAGAGGTGACTTGGCTGAAGAAATTTGACAAAATCAAGCCATTTATGAAGCCATTAACACTTTAATTCCCTCAGTATCCTCTTATTTGGAAAGAATTGAATGGTATGAAGATGTTGGCCAGGCTCCAAAAATCAAGTGGATGTTCATTCCTGACATGGGGGATCCAATTGCAAATAAGCATCAAAGACCATTTTTCTTTTATTCCACAGTCTAATCTTCTTCTTTTTTCCCTTATTTCTGTCCTCCAACTGATAATCACCACATTTTCATTTGCTTCTTGGATAGCTGTTCTCATTTTGTTCCTTTGGATATAATCATTTCTGAAGTTTATCCAGTCCCCCCATTCCTGTTAATTGGGAATTTCATGCCCAACCACAAGCCCTGGGGTGGGCTAATAAGTTCAAGAAACACAGAATGTTAAATTTGTCCAGTCTTCCTTCCCCCCTCAGAAAAGACCAACTATTTTGGAAGGTGATTCAGATTGATTGAGTTTTGTATATACAATTTGTGCCAATTATCGCCCTCCTCAGTCCTATTTTCTGCTTAAATCCCACGTCAATCCCCTTTTTTTAACAAACATGTGGCACTTTTGTACTTGAAAATAGTCATATTCAAACAAAAAAAACACTTGTTGCGCATTCACTTGTTGTCCCACCAAAGCATATTCCCCCAATTCATGGGCTTCTGGTTCTTTATCTCCAGATTGAGCCCTTCATTTCAAAAAAAATTGACAGAAATTCATAAGTGGAAAGCTTTGATATTATTTTTTTAAAAATAGTCGTATTACAAAGAGGGGCAAAAATGATCTGAAAAAAAACTTTTTCCACCTTCACTTGTCCCACCAAAAAAAATCCCAAAATTATGGACTTCTGGTTCCTTATTCTCCAGATTGAACCCTTCATTTCAAAAAAGAAAAGAGGGAAATTGAAAAGTGGAAAGATTTTTAATGAATTTTCTTAAAAAATGTGCCATTTTGTCATATTGGCCAGAAAAATATATGAAAACATTTGTGGGTATTGACATCCCATTTCAGGAAAAATATAGCAAAAAAATGAGAAAAACCTCAAAACTGATCCTGAGGAAATTTATTTTAAAAATGAGGTCACTTACATTCTTTGGCCATAAATTGGTAAAAGCACATAAGGCCAAACATGTTTTTACGAAAAGGTTACATTTTTTTGCCAACACCCATAATTAACTTATTAATTGTGGAATTAATTTATGAATTTTAGAATTAATTAATTGATTTTATAATTAATTAATCAATTTTATAATTCATTTATTAACTTTATAATTACTTCATTAATCTAGTAATTTTATAATTAATTTCTTAATTTAATAATTCATTTATAAATTTCATGATTAATTTATTAATTTTATGATTGATTTATTAATTTTATAATTAATTTATTAATTTTATAATTAATTTATTAATTTTATAATTAATTTATTAATTTTATAATTAATTTATTAATTTTATAATTAATTTATTAATTTTATAATTAATTTATTAATTTTATAATTAATTTATTAATTTTATAATTAAATTATTAATTTTATAATTAATTTATTAATTTTATAATTAATTTATTAATTTTATAATTAATTTATTAATTTTATAATTAATTTATTAATTTTATAATTAATTTATTAATTTTATAATTAATTTATTAATTTTATAATTAATTTATTAATTTTATAATTAATTTATTAATTTTATAATTAATTTATTAATTTTATAATTAATTTATTAATTTTATAATTAATTTATTAATTTTATAATTAATTTATTAATTTTATAATTAATTTATTAATTTTATAATTAATTTATTAATTTTATAATTAATTTATTAATTTTATAATTAATTTATTAATTTTATAATTAATTTATTAATTTTATAATTAATTTATTAATTTTATAATTAATTTATTAATTTTATAATTAATTTATTAATTTTATAATTAATTTATTAATTTTATAATTAATTTATTAATTTTATAATTAATTTATTAACTTTATAATTAATTTATTAATTTTATAATTAATTTATTAATTTTATAATTGATTTATTAATTTTATAATTAATTTATTAACTTTATAATTAATTTGTTAATTTTATAATTAATTTATTAATTTTATAATTAGTTTATTAATTTTATAATTAATTTATTAATTTTATAATTAATTTATTAATTTTATAATTAATTTATTAATTTTATAATTAGTTTATTAATTTTATAATTAATTTATTAATTTTATAATTAGTTTATTAATTTTATAATGAATTTATTAATTTTATAATTAATTTATTAATTTTATAATTAATTTATTAATTTTATAATTAATTTATTAATTTTATAATTAATTTATTAATTTTATAATTAATTTATTAATTTTATAATTAATTTATTAATTTTATAATTAATTTATTAATTTTATAATTAATTTATTAATTTTATAATTAATTTATTAATTTTATAATGAATTTATTAATTTTATAATTAATTTATTAATTTTATAATTAATTTATTAATTTTATAATTAATTTATTAATTTTATAATTAATTTATTAATTTTATAATGAATTTATTAATTTTATAATTAATTTATTAATTTTACAATTAATTTATTAATTTTATAATTAATTTATTAATTTTATAATTAATTTATTAATTTTATAATTAATTTATTAATTTTATAATTAATTTATTAATTTTATAATTAATTTATTAATTTTATAATTAATTTATTAATTTTATAATTAATTTATTAATTTTATAATTAATTTATTAATTTTATAATTAATTTATTAATTTTATAATTAATTTATTAATTTTATAATTAATTTATTAATTTTATAATTAATTTATTAATTTTATAATTAATTTATTAATTTTATAATTAATTTATTAATTTTATAATTAATTTATTAATTTTATAATTAATTTATTAATTTTATAATTAATTTATTAATTTTATAATTAATTTATTAATTTTATAATTAATTTATTAATTTTATAATTAATTTATTAATTTTATAATTAATTTATTAGTTTTATAATTAATTTATTAATTTTATAATTAATTTATTAATTTTATAATTAATTTATTAATTTTATAATTAATTTATTAATTTTATAATTAATTTATTAATTTTATAATTAATTTATTAATTTTATAATTAATTTATTAATTTTATAATTAATTTATTAATTTTATAATTAATTTATTAATTTTATAATTAATTTATTAATTTTATAATTAATTTATTAATTTTATAATTAATTTATTAATTTTATAATTAATTTCTTAATTTAATAATTCATTTATAAATTTCATGATTAATTTATTAATTTTATAATTAATTTATCAGTTTTAAAATTGATTTATTAATGTTATAATTAATTTATTAATTTTATAATTAATTTATTAATTTTATAATTAATTTATTCATTTTATAATTAATTTATTAATTTTATAATTAATTTATTAATTTTATAATTGATTTATTAATTTTATAATTAATTTATTAATTTTATAATGAATTTATTAATTTTATAATTAATTCATTAATTTTATAATGAATTTATTAATTTTATAATGAATTTATTAATTTTATAATTAATTTATTAATTTTATAATTAATTTATTAATTTTATAATTAATTTATTAATTTTATAATTAATTTATTAATTTTATAATTAATTTATTAATTTTATAATTGATTTATTAATTTTATAATTAATTTATTAATTTTATAATTAATTTATTAATTTTATAATTAATTTATTAATTTTATAATTAATTTATTAATTTTATAATTAATTTATTAATTTTATAATTAATTTATTAATTTTATAATTAATTTTTAAATTTATAATTAATTTATTAATTTTATAATTAATTTATTAATTTTATAATTAATTTATTAATTTTATAATTAATTTATTAATTTTATAATTAATTTACTAATTTTATAATTAATTTATTAATTTTATAATTAATTTATTAATTTTATAATTAATTTATTAATTTTATAATTAATTTATTAACTTTATAATTAATTTATTAATTTTATAATTAATTTATTAATTTTATAATTAATTTATTAATTTTATAATTAATTTATTAATTTTATAATTAATTTATTAACTTTATAATTAATTTGTTAATTTTATAATTAATTTATTATTTTATAATTAATTTATTAATTTTATAATTAATTTATTAATTTTATAATTAATTTATTAATTTTATAATTAATTTATTAATTTTATAATTAATTTATTAATTTTATAATTAATTTATTAATTTTATAATTAATTTATTAATTTTATAATTAATTTATTAATTTTATAATTAATTTATTAATTTTATAATTAATTTATTAATTTTATAATTAATTTATTAATTTTATAATTAATTTATTAATTTTATAATTAATTTATTAATTTTATAATTAATTTATTAATTTTATAATTAATTTATTAATTTTATAATTAATTTATTAATTTTATAATTAATTTATTAATTTTATAATTAATTTATTAATTTTATAATTAATTTATTAATTTTATAATTAATTTATTAATTTTATAATTAATTTATTAATTTTATAATTAATTTATTAATTTTATAATTAATTTATTAATTTTATAATTAATTTATTAATTTTATAATTAATTTATTAATTTTATAATTAATTTATTAATTTTATAATTAATTTATTAATTTTATAATTAATTTATTAATTTTATAATTAATTTATTAATTTTATAATTAATTTGTTAATTTTATAATTAATTTATTAATTTTATAATTAATTTATTAATTTTATAATTAATTTATTAATTTTATAATTAATTTATTAATTTTATAATTAATGTATTAATTTTATAATTAATTTATTAATTTTATAATTAATTTATTAATTTTATAATTAATTTCTTAATTTAATAATTCATTTATAAATTTCATGATTAATTTATTAATTTTATAATTAATTTATCAGTTTTATAATTCATTGATTAATGTTATAATTAATTTATTAATTTTATAATTAATTTATTAATTTTATAATTAATTTATTAATTTTATAATTAATTTATTAATTTTATAATTAATTTATTAATTTTATAATTAACTTATTAATTTTATAATTGATTTATTAATTTTATAATTAATTTATTAATTTTATAATTAATTTATTAATTTTATAATTAATTTATTAATTTTATAATTAATTTATTAATTTTATAATTAATTTATTAATTTTATAATTAATTTATTAATTTTATAATTAATTTATTAATTTTATAATTAATTTATTAATTTTATAATTAATTTATTAATTTTATAATTAATTTATTAATTTTATAATTAATTTATTAATTTTATAATTAATTTATTAATTTTATAATTAATTTATTAATTTTATAATTAATTTATTAATTTTATAATTAATTTATTAATTTTATAATTAATTTATTAATTTTATAATTAATTTATTAATTTTATAATTAATTTATTAATTTTATAATTAATTTATTAATTTTATAATTAATTTATTAATTTTATAATTAATTTATTAATTTTATAATTAATTTATTAATTTTATAATTAATTTATTAATTTTATAATTAATTTATTAACTTTATAATTAATTTGTTAATTTTATAATTAATTTATTAATTTTATAATTAATTTATTAATTTTATAATTAATTTATTAATTTTATAATTAATTTATTAATTTTATAATTAATTTATTAATTTTATAATTAATTTATTAATTTTATAATTAATTTATTAATTTTATAATTAATTTATTAATTTTATAATTAATTTATTAATTTTATAATTAATTTATTAATTTTATAATTAATTTATTAATTTTATAATTAATTTATTAATTTTATAATTAATTTATTAATTTTATAATTAATTTATTAATTTTATAATTAATTTATTAATTTTATAATTAATTTATTAATTTTATAATTAATTTATTAATTTTATAATTAATTTATTAATTTTATAATTAATTTATTAATTTTATAATTAATTTATTATTTTTATAATTAATTTATTAATTTTATAATTAATTTATTAATTTTATAATTAATTTATTAATTTTATAATTAATTTATTAATTTTATAATTAATTTATTAATTTTATAATTAATTTATTAATTTTATAATTAATTTATTAATTTTATAATTAATTTATTAATTTTATAATTAATTTATTAATTTTATAATTAATTTATTAATTTTATAATTAATTTATTAATTTTATAATTAATTTATTAATTTTATAATTAATTTATTAATTTTATAATTAATTTATTAATTTTATAATTAATTTATTAATTTTATAATTAATTTATTAATTTTATAATTAATTTATTAATTTTATAATTAATTTATTAATTTTATAATTAATTTATTAATTTTATAATTAATTTATTAATTTTATAATTAATTTATTAATTTTATAATTAATTTATTAATTTTATAATTAATTTATTAATTTTATAATTAATTTATTAATTTTATAATTAATTTATTAATTTTATAATTAATTTATTAATTTTATAATTAATTTATTAATTTTATAATTAATTTATTAATTTTATAATTAATTTATTAATTTTATAATTAATTTATTAATTTTATAATTAATTTATTAATTTTATAATTAATTTATTAATTTTATAATTAATTTATTAATTTTATAATTAATTTATTAATTTTATAATTAATTTATTAATTTTATAATTAATTTATTAATTTTATAATTAATTTATTAATTTTATAATTAATTTATTAATTTTATAATTAATTTATTAATTTTATAATTAATTTATTAATTTTATAATTAATGTATTAATTTTATAATTCATTTATTAATTTTATAATTAATGTATTAATTTTATAATTAATTTATTAATTTTATAATTAATTTATTAATTTTATAATTAATGTATTAATTTTATAATTAATTTATTAATTTTATAATTAATTTATTAATTTTATAATTAATGTATTAATTTTATAATTAATTTATTAATTTTATAATTAATTTATTAATTTTATAATTAATGTATTAATTTTATAATTAATTTATCAGTTTTATAATTCATTTATTAATGTTATAATTAATTTATTAATTTTATAATTAATTTATTAATTTTATAATTAATTTATTAATTTTATAATTAATTTATTAATTTTATAATTAATTTATTAATTTTATAATTAATTTATTAATTTTATAATTAATGTATTAATTTTATAATTCATTTATTAATTTTATAATTAATGTATTAATTTTATAATTAATTTATTAATTTTATAATTAATTTATTAATTTTATAATTAATGTATTAATTTTATAATTAATTTATTAATTTTATAATTAATTTATTAATTTTATAATTAATGTATTAATTTTATAATTAATTTATTAATTTTATAATTAATTTATTAATTTTATAATTAATGTATTAATTTTATAATTAATTTATCAGTTTTATAATTCATTTATTAATGTTATAATTAATTTATTAATTTTATAATTAATTTATTAATTTTATAATTAATTTATTAATTTCTAATTAATTTATTAATTTTATAATTAATTTATTAATTTTATAATTAACTTATTAATTTTATAATTGATTTATTAATTTTATAATTAATTTATTAATTTTATAATGAATTTATTAATTTTATAATTAATTCATTAATTTTATAATTAATTTATTAATTTTATAATTAATTTATTAATTTTATAATTAATTTATTAATTTTATAATTAATTTATTAATTTTATAATTAATTTATTAATTTTATAATTAATTTATTAATTTTATAATTAATTTATTAATTTTATAATTAATTTATTAATTTTATAATTAATTTATTAATTTTATAATTAATTTATTAATTTTATAATTAATTTATTAATTTTATAATTAATTTATTAATTTTATAATTAATTTATTAATTTTATAATTAATTTATTAATTTTATAATTAATTTATTAATTTTATAATTAATTTATTAATTTTATAATTAATTTATTAATTTTATAATTAATTTATTAATTTTATAATTAATTTATTAATTTTATAATTAATTTATTAATTTTATAATTAATTTATTAATTTTATAATTAATTTATTAATTTTATAATTAATTTATTAATTTTATAATTAATTTATTAATTTTATAATTAATTTATTAATTTTATAATTAATTTATTAATTTTATAATTAATTTATTAATTTTATAATTAATTTATTAATTTTATAATTAATTTATTAATTTTATAATTGATTTATTAATTTTATAATTAATTTATTAATTTTATAATTAATTTATTAATTTTATAATTAATTTATTAATTTTATAATTGATTTATTAATTTTATAATTAATTTATTAATTTTATAATTAATTTATTAATTTTATAATTAATTTATTAATTTTATAATTAATTTATTAATTTTATAATTAAATTATTAATTTTATAATTAATTTATTAATTTTATAATTAATTTTTAAATTTATAATTAATTTATTAATTTTATAATTAATTTATTAATTTTATAATTAATTTATTAATTTTATAATTAATTTATTAATTTTATAATTAATTTACTAATTTTATAATTAATTTATTAATTTTATAATTAATTTATTAATTTTATAATTAATTTATTAATTTTATAAGTGATTTATTAATTTTATAATTAATTCATTAATTTTATAATTAATTTATTAATTTTATAATTAATTTATTAATTTTATAATTAATTTATTAATTTTATAATTAATTTATTAATTTTATAATTAATTTATTAATTTTATAATTAATTTATTAATTTTATAATTAATTTATTAATTTTATAATTAATTTATTAATTTTATAATTAATTTATTAATTTTATAATTAATTTATTAATTTTATAATTAATTTATTAATTTTATAATTAATTTATTAATTTTATAATTAATTTATTAATTTTATAATTAATTTATTAATTTTATAATTAATTTATTAATTTTATAATTAATTTATTAATTTTATAATTAATTTATTAATTTTATAATTAATTTATTAATTTTATAATTAATTTATTAATTTTATAATTAATTTATTAATTTTATAATTAATTTATTAATTTTATAATTAATTTATTAATTTTATAATTAATTTATTAATTTTATAATTAATTTATTAATTTTATAATTAATTTATTAATTTTATAATTAATTTATTAATTTTATAATTAATTTATTAATTTTATAATTAATTTATTAATTTTATAATTAATTTATTAATTTTATAATTAATTTATTAATTTTATAATTAATTTATTAATTTTATAATTAATTTATTAATTTTATAATTAATTTATTAATTTTATAATTAATTTATTAATTTTATAATTAATTTATTAATTTTATAATTAATTTATTAATTTTATAATTAATTTATTAATTTTATAATTAATTTATTAATTTTATAATTAATTTATTAATTTTATAATTAATTTATTAATTTTATAATTAATTTATTAATTTTATAATTAATTTATTAATTTTATAATTAATTTATTAATTTTATAATTAATTTATTAATTTTATAATTAATTTATTAATTTTATAATTAATTTATTAATTTTATAATTAATTTATTAATTTTATAATTAATTTATTAATTTTATAATTAATTTATTAATTTTATAATTAATTTATTAATTTTATAATTAATTTATTAATTTTATAATTAATTTATTAATTTTATAATTAATTTATTAATTTTATAATTAATTTATTAATTTTATAATTAATTTATTAATTTTATAATTAATTTATTAATTTTATAATTAATTTATTAATTTTATAATTAATTTATTAATTTTATAATTAATTTATTAATTTTATAATTAATTTATTAATTTTATAATTAATTTATTAATTTTATAATTAATTTATTAATTTTATAATTAATTTATTAATTTTATAATTAATTTATTAATTTTATAATTAATTTATTAATTTTATAATTAATTTATTAATTTTATAATTAATTTATTAATTTTATAATTAATTTATTAATTTTATAATTAATTTATTAATTTTATAATTAATTTATTAATTTTATAATTAATTTATTAATTTTATAATTAATTTATTAATTTTATAATTAATTTATTAATTTTATAATTAATTTATTAATTTTATAATTAATTTATTAATTTTGTAATTAATTTATTAATTTTATAATTAATTTATTAATTTTATAATTAATTTATTAATTTTATAATTAATTTATTAATTTTATAATTAATTTATTAATTTTATAATTAATTTATTAATTTTATAATTAATTTATTAATTTTATAATTAATTTATTAATTTTATAATTAATTTATTAATTTTATAATTAATTTATTAATTTTATAATTAATTTATTAATTTTATAATTAATTTATTAATTTTATAATTAATTTATTAATTTTATAATTAATTTATTAATTTTATAATTAATTTATTAATTTTATAATTAACTTATTAATTTTATAATTAATTTATTAATGTTATAATTAATTTATTAATTTTATAATTAATTTATTAATTTTATAATTAACTTATTAATTTTATAATTAATTTATTAATTTTATAATTAATTTCTTAATTTTATAATTAATCCATTGATTTTATAATTAATTTATTAATTTTATAATCAATTTATTGATTTTATAATTAATTTATTAATTTTATAAATAATTTATTAATTTTGTAATTAATTTATTAATTTTATAATTAATTTATTAATTTTATAATTAATTTATTCATTTTGAATTAATTTATTAATTTTATAATTTATTTATTAATTTTATAATTAATTTATTAATTTTTTAATTAATTTATGAATTTTAGAATTAATTTCTTAATTTTTTAATTAATTTATTAATTTTATAATCAATTTATTAATTTTTTAATCAATTTATTAATTTTATAATTAATTTAAATTTATTGACTTTATAATTGATGTATCAATTTTCTAGTTAATTTCCCAATTTTAGAATCAATCTATTAGTCTTATGATTAATTTATTAATTTTATAATTAATTGATTGATTTTTTCACTAATTTATTAATTTTAGAATTAATTTCATAATTTCATAATTAGTTTCTTAATTTCATAATTAGTTTCTCAATCTTATACTTAATTCATTAATTTTGAAATTCATTTATTACTTTTATAGTAAATTTATCAATTTTATGCTTAATTTCTTTATTTTATAATTATATTATTAATTTTATAAGTTATTTATTAATTTTATAATTAATTTTTCAACTTCATAATTAATTTCTTAATTTTATAATTAAGTCATTAATTTTATATTTAATTTCTCAATTTTATCATCAATTTCTTAATTCTATGATTAATTTATTAATTTTGTAGTTAAGTTCTTAATTTTGTAATCAATTCTTAGTTTTATAGCTAAATTATTAATCTTATAATGAATTCATCAATTTTGTAATCAATTTATTAGTTTCACAAATGATGTAAGAATTTTATAATTAATTTTTCAAATATACACCTAATTTATTATTTCTATAGCTATTTTATTGGTCTTTAAATTAATTTCTTGATTTTACAATCAATGTAGTGATTTTATGATTGATTTGTTCATTTTGTAATGAATTTGACAATTTTTAAGCTTATTTATGAATTTTTAATTCGTTGCTTGATTTTATAACCAGTTTATTATTTATATAGTTATTTTATTAGTTTTGAAAACAAATTTATTGATTCTACAATTAATCTATTGATGTTATGATTAATTTATTAATTTCATAATTGGTTCAAACTTACTTTTGGAAATATTCTTCTGTTTTTATTATGAAAAACATTTAATGCATGTGTTAAGTTTTTAACGAATTTTATATTTTTATAATTTATTTATGAGTTTTAAAATGAAAAAAACTACTTTCAAGTAGAAGATCAGGTTTTGGAAATTAAAATAGACAAGGTTAATCTACCAAACACGCCTGAAGACCCACCTTCAAGATAAAAAGGGAAATGAAAAATACTTTTTCATTTGCAAAAAATTTAAATAGTTCCTGGATTTGTACTAGTTTAATCTATATTTATAGCATGACTACCAAATACAAAAAATTAATTAAAAAATAATTCTTATTCAATATCATGTTGCCACCTTCTTAAAAAATGGAAATTGAGAGAAAATCACCATAGTAAGAAGAATCACTTGAATCAGGATGTGGAAAATTAGAAAAATTATCAAAAGTATATGTTAATTGAATTAGAATAGAATTATTATTGTGAGTTGTCATAATCTAAATATAAAACTTAAAAACAAGGAACATTAAAACTTTGCATTTGCTCAATATTTATATTTGAAAGAGGTTATGGTATTAATCTTAATAACCTTCTTAATAAAATTAGAAACTTGGGGGAGCTGTAAAGTAAGCTTATTACAAAGATGAATTGTTTTTGAGATATTTGATGAATTCATAGATTTGCCAAGATTACAATAACCAAGTCTTGGTGGTCTCCAGCATACAGAGAAAAAAGTATCATTGATTCTATTTCCAGATTGTTGTTTTTTTGAAAGGAGAGTAGTATAATTGAATAAAAAAATAAAAATAGGAAAATAAAATTTAAATAATTAAATTAAAAGTGTTTAAATTGATTATAAGGTAGAAGATTAACAATTGCAAATACTTTGTTCTGATGGAATAAGATTTTTATCATGTAAAATAGCTGGCCCAAAATCAATAGTATGTCATTTGATAATGATATAATTTCTATATATAGGATTGTTTGCTAAAATATTGGTCTTAATCTTTTTCTTTTATTTTTATTAGAACAAATTGGATCAAAAAAAGTCCATAAGATGGAATTTAAATTTTGAAAATTTACTTTTAATTCTAAATAACAAATTCTTTTCTTCTTCATCATTTTAAGGTTTGACTATGAAACAATAAGCAAATATTACCAATATTTTACTTCTTGTACTATGAATTTCCTTAGGAAATTAAAGAATAAGATAAAATTAACTATAATAATGAAGAATTAATATAATCATGGCCTAAAATATTCATATTATTAAATAAATAAAATAATTTAAATTCTATTATAAGAAAATAATATAATAAATGTAAATATATCAATGTTTAATAATTAATATATATGTGAAACGTTATTATTGTTACAAAAAAGATAATGAAGGCATTAAATATTTTTTGTTTAATAAAAAAAACAATTCATACCAATAATATTACCAATATTAAAGTTACATGTTGATATAAGTACTATTTATATTAAATAAAGAATTACTAAAGTAATAATAAAAAAATATTATATAAGATGAAAATAACCTACTTTTGATGCTTATTTTAATAATTTTGAATAAATTTCCTTCTAAAAATGTAAATACAACTTATTTAAATTGTATTTACAGTAAAAAATAGAAGAAATTACAAATATTCTTATTTTTATGTGGATTTAGAGATTTTAGAGAGAATTTTAACAAAAAAATAAAAATTGGTTTAATCATTTCAATATTAATTATTACAATGAAGATTAACTTGGTTCTTTAAAGATATATTAGCTTCATATAAAAAGAATAAAGCTTTTACCTTTGAGCTTAATGATTTGTTGTTTTTGTTGCATCTGAGGGGGAAATACAGCTAAGAAGAGCTCTATACATATTAAAGTACTCCCTCCTAGAGTCAAAAAGGCTTCTAGTGGAAGTGTACCAATGGTATCACCATAATTGATCAATATTATCAGGTTTAGTGATGACTAAATCATTATTAAACTATCTTATCTCATTATTAAACCATTGTTCAGAGTTATCACTGCAACTCTAAGTTTTCTAACATAATAGGCTTGGAAGAATATTAAGCTTTGTGGATTGTGGTAGTTTCAATCATAATGAACTATCATTCACCACTTTTATCACTTATATGAATGTTAAACTTAAATTAAGATTACAGTGAGGGTTCATAAATGATCAAATTCAAGCTTAAACTTTGATTACTAGGAACGTTCGAGTTATAGATGCTACGACCATTCAGAGAGTTAATTCTGCTAGCTTGGAATGGAATTAATAAGCTCCCAAGAGAGTTTTATTACATCATCGAAACTCTATTTTTGATGAAATTTCTTGTAACTCATCTTGCCTATTGAAATTTACTATTTCAAAATTCAAGCCATGATTTCAAGGGGTTATACCTTCAATATAATTATAGACATTAAATAATTCTTCACATATGAGCTAGTAGAATTTGAATATCCACTTTGTTTTGAGTTTGGACTACTTTTCCAACAAAGTGGTCAACAGCTATAACAATTTTGTTCAATAAATCCCTACAAGCTATAACATTGTTCATATCTTGTCAAACAAAGTTTGTATATGAATTTTTACAATCATTATGTGGTAATGTTATTTTTGGATTAACTCTCTATCATGTATATTTCAAGAGATATGAGCTGAAGACCATGAATATGTGTGCTGATCATAAAAGTGCATATATTCAGATTATTTCCTTAAGTATTGACTTTACAAACATGAAATAAAAAATGTATTTGTAGTGTTTCATGGAGAATCCAATGGTGAAATTCAATTTACATGTTGTTTCATTGGATTCTGAGATAAATAAGACATTATGCCTTTTTATGGCATTTTTACTTATTAAACAGTAAGTATTGTCTTTACAGATATGAAATAAAGATTTTATATGTGGACTTTACCATGAGGAGTCTAATTGTATAATTTACTTCTTATGTTTATTCATTAGATTCTGAGATGATCAAGAATTTATGCCTATTTATGCCTATTTATGGCATTATTACTTATTTTAATATAATATTTGGAATTGCTATTGTTAAAATAATTATAGTAGAGATATGTTGTGAACTTTTTGGATATGTGGTCATATCCCAAAGGCTCAAAACTATAATATGATTTGAAAGATTTTTAGGAGTGGTTTTTGTACTTGCCAGTATATTGGCCACATTTGATCTTTCTATTCATTCATTTTTACTTAAAAAAATATGAAAATCAAATGAACTAATTAGTATTAAATTCATATTATAAAAATGAGAAAATTCAAACTGGATTACATCTTAAAGCCCCAAATTGATGGGTTTAGAAAATCTATTACTGGCAATCATCCTTCCAGTTTGATATAATTTTTTAAAGAAAACTAACTGTTACGATTATTATCAATAATTTTTAAATAATCCATTTCAATAAAATAAGTCAGGATAATTAATTATTAATATTTTTCAAAATAATAAATTCAATTGATTATTGAAAACAAGTCAAAAAAATTAGGAGAGGGGAGGAGTGGAAAATGGAAGGGTGGGGCAGACCTTGAAAATTATCTTTTTTTGAATTTTTCAAAAAAAAAGTAAAAATAAACTGATGTTTTCTAATATTGTTTAAAAAAATTAATACAGGGCCCAAAAAATCCCTGACTGCTGTTTTCAGTAGTTCAGGGTTCTTTTTCCCTGTATTATCGTAATCTATTTTTTCAAAAAAAATGAAAAAATATAAACGAATTTTTTTAAAAATCAATTTAAATTATATTAATAATATAGAGACAAAAAGCCCCCACACTTCTTTTTTCAGTAGTGGGTTGTCCTAAAGTGACAAAAAGCTCTAATAAAGCAAAATGGAGGGTCCCATGATGACCAGGGACCATCAATTAGCTGAAAAAGGACATATATTTTGTTAGCAATGGGGAGTCCTAGAGTGAGAACAAGCACCAATAAAGCAAAACCAAGGGTCCCAAAATGACCATGGAACATGACATTTCCTAGCTAATTGGTGGTCTCCAGTAATTGTGGGCCCCTTGGTTTTGCTGTATTGGCAGTCACTTTCACTTTAGGACCCCCACTGCTGAAAACAGCAGTGGGGTTTTTTGTCCCTATCTAATTAATATAATTTAAGTTGATTTTAAAATTATTTTGATTTTGAATTTTTTATTTTCTTGAAAAAAAAACCCTTACCGTAATACAGGGACCAAAAAAACCCACTTGTCAGCCTGTGACTCAAAACCAGAGCACAAGCATGACTGCCAGAATACCATAAACCAATGGTAGAGCAAAATACCACCAAAACATGAATCTGACCCAAAAAAGCTCAGAATATATCAAAAGAAAGAGGAAATTAACCTCTTTCCAAATATGCAATTCACATAACCATAGGACAAAGAACAACAAAGTTATTCAAGATAAAAGCAGTTGCTGAGCATAAACGTTAGTTTTAACCTCTAATCTAAAATCCAGAGAAAGAGCCTGAAAACCATCACATGGGTATTTGAGTTGAAGCTCTCAATTAGGACTATCCAATGGTTCTATTAAAATTGAGCTAGAACCAAAACTATAGAAGCTATGTCCAAAATTGAACCAAATAAGGGTGAATAAAATATTCACCTCTCATACAGCTTCTACAGGTTTTGTGTGAGATACCCAAAGTGGGGTCTCTTTGAAAAGAGCACAAACAGAGATCTATGATGATGCCACCAATTTCCTCATATATCCTCTAGAGCAAAAGTTAAGAAGCAAACAAGATCAATAGAGGATTCATAATAAATCCACAAATTGATATAACCTTGCCATTTTTAATGTTGGCTATACCAAATGAGTATCAATTGTGTAGAGCCCATCAAGGGATACAAAATGAACCATTTTTGAGTCTCTATCTTTCAAAATGACAAAAATATTCAGGCTTTAAGATTGTAATCTCACACTAGCCAGTATGGGATCTTACTGTGGGAAAGCTCTCCATAAAATTGACTTAACATCTAATCAATTGAATTAGTTGCTGTTTATCCTTCAATTTCTCATAAATTTAAAAATAAGAGTCATACAGGAATTTTCTGTACAGCTTCTGACGCGTCAGAAGCACCAGAACACACCTTCAAGCTCCATTGGTGAAAATGACAACTTGTGGTTCTAAAACCACATTTCCACCCAATACCAGTCTGTATTGAGTGTGTATAACCACAAACCAGCCCACAGTAGTGAAAAAATTCACTCTGTGGTCTTATGCAGAGGTAAACAACCTCCCACTACGCCAGGGCAAGATAAAAGGGGCCTTTCCTCACCAGAAGTCAAATCCATCATCCTTTTCTTAATATTATTATGTGGTATAGCTTTTCAAAAGAAGTGGTACAATCAGAATCAAATAGGTATAATTATAATTGTAATTATTGTAGGGTTTATTATTGTAAAGCAACAGATGAACACTGCACCCAGGGCTATCAATAGCGCTCACCATCACTAAATTCTTTAATATAGACCTTTTAACCATCTTCTCACTTAATTATCATCATCATTTTTGTGTCAAACTCACAGTTATAGCTTTTTATTATGATTGAACAGCTATATCATAGAGTCACCCTGACACCACTGCAGAAAAAAGTGGGGGAGTTTTTCTGGCCCTGTATTATTAATATAATATCAGTTGATTTTTAAATAAATTTAATTTAACTTTTATTTTTTTGAAAAAAAGGAAAGAAAGACAAAAAAGAATATATTTCATTTTTTGTATTATTATGGCCAAACAGTGATACAGGGCCAACACAAACAGCAAAATATGTGTGTTTTTATGTATTTTTGTATTGAATTTTTTTCAAAAAAAAGAAAAAATTGAAAAGTTCTTTTTCAATATGAGGCTTAATTGAACAGAATACAGTGGCAAGAAAACTGTTTAGGGTATTTTTGATGTTTTTTGATAAATTAAACAATTCATGCAGTGTTAGATAATGATTTATAATGGTTAAAACAAATACAGTCCCCAAAAAGAAAATCTTTCAGGATGAGTCTATGAAGAAGTTGTTATATGAGTATTTAAAACCTAAACTATGACTGTGACACAGTGTGTTGTAATAAAAAAGAGTATAAAAATAATATGAAGGGTTTTAGTATAGATAAATAGTGGTGGTGAGCACTATTGAAAACCCTGGGTTCAGCTTTAGCAATTGGGTTATTATAAAAAAGACTACAATAATCTGAACTATAAGTATACCTGATTAATTTTCAAGAGTATAACTGTTTTTGAAAGCTGTACTTAGTAGGAATTCAAGAGGAGGATGGGGATTTCTCTTTTGGGCAGAGAAAGGTCCCTTTTTAGCCTGAAGTTGTGTGAAAAGGTCTTCTAGACCATCTCTGTGAACCTTTGAGATATGACCACATACCCAAAAAGGTCACAAGAAATATTTAAAATAATTATACATTAAAAATAATTACCTTAAAACTACAAAAATGCCATAAATTGGCATAAAACTCGGCTTTACTTGAAATACAATGAATAAACATTTGAAATAAACTATACCATTGGATTCCCCTTGGTAAAATACACATATGCCATTTTTATGGCATATCTGTAAAGTCAATATTTAATGAGTTATAAGTAATAATACCGTATAAAAAACATATATCCTTGATTATTTCAACTAAAAATGAAACAGCATGTGAAATTAATAGTACCATTGGATTCTCCATAAAAATTAACACATAAAACAATTAAGAAGCTAATCTCCAAAGTCAATACTTAAGGAGTTAAGCTGAATATATGCACTTTTGTGGTCAACACATATATTAAAGCATTTTAGCTAATATCTTTTGAAATATGCACGATAGAGTGAAGAACCAAAAATAAAGTCATCACGGAATTACTGTAGGAATACAGAAATGAAGTTTATTTCACAAGCTATAAACAAGGTTAAAACCTGTAAGGGATTATTGATTAAAATCAATAGAGCTGTTGACCACTTTGTTGTGAAAGTGGTCCAAACTTAAAAAAAGTGGACAGTTGAATTCTACTGACTTATTCATGAATAATGATGTATTTTTTATTATAATATTCGAGGTATAACCCCTTGAAATCATGGTTTGAAGTTTAAAATATTAAATTTCAACAGAAAAGATGAGTTACAAGAAAAATCATCAAAAATAGAGTTTTGATTATGTAATGGAATTCTCTTGGCAGCATAATAAGGTTATGCCAAGCTATTAGAATTCACTCTCTGAACTTCTGTGGCGTGCACAACTTGGAAGTTCTTAAGGATCAAAGTTTGAGCTTAATTTGATCATTTATGATCACTCACTGTAACCTTAAATTAAGTTTGACAGTCATATGAGTGATAAAACTGGTGAATACTGTTAGTTTATGACTAAAAATAATAAAATCCACAAATTTTGGGGTTCTTCCAAGCCTTTAAGTCGTCAAACGTAGAGTTATAGTGATAACTCTAAGTAATGGCATAACAATGAGGTAATATGGTTTGATAATGATGTAATCATCACCAAAACTTAAAATAGTGATCAATTCCAGTGGATATGATTGGTACACGTCTATTAGAAGCCTTTTGGACTCTAGGAGGGAGGTATTTACTATAAATAGAGCTCTTTTTACTCTGTTTTCCCCTCAGACGCTTACAAAACATTAAATCATTAAATAAAAAGGTAATTTCTTTATTCTTTATATATAAAACTTTTATATTATTAAAGAACAAAGATAATCTTATAATAATCTTCATCTTTGACGTGATTATTGCAATTATTTAATTGTTTTGTTTAAATTTCTCTTAAAAACCTCAATTCCATGTAAAACAAAGAAAAATTGTAATTTCTCTCAAATTATATTGCAACTACAGTTTAAATAAGCTGTAATTACATTTCTAGGCGTAAACCTATCCAAAATTATTATATTAAGCATTAAAAGTAGGTTATTTCTATTATTATAATAATTTTTCTCTATTATTACTTTTAATAATTCTATAATTGATATAAATAGTATTTATATTAATTTATAACTTTGATATTGGTAATATTATTGTTATTAATTGTTTTTTATTAATAAAAAACAATTTTTTTACACCTTTATTATTTGTTGGTAAAAATAATAAAGTGCTTTTAAATATATTAATTATCTTATATTAATATATTTATTTTATGTATATTATTTTTTATAATATAAATTATATTATTATATTTATTTAATAATATAATTATTTTATGCCATAATTATAATTATTTTTTATCTTATTTATTTCATTCATAAGGACATTCATAGTACAATAAGTAAAATATTAGTAATTTTTACTTATTGTTTCATAGTCAAACCTTACAATCTCAGAGAGGAAGTGAAGAATTTTTACTTCCAAAGGAAGGCTTGTGGCTTTCTCACAGCCTTTATACTCTGTATTGGGCTCAGATGTGACTTCAAAACCACATCTCCGCAGTTTTCACCAATACAGGGTGAAACATTTCATCTAGGTACCACATATCCCTCTTCTGAAGCGTAGAATTCTGTACAGAACCTGTATGGGGCCCCAGTATTGGATTAACTATGAAGATTTGAAGTATAAAAAAGCTAATTCATCTCTTTGAAACCTTAGAATCAAAGATATGGGAAAGTATCCCACAGTAATGGTGCATTGGCCAAGCTGTGGGATTTGAAGCTTCAAGCTGCCATAACTTTGTCAGGTTTTGAGATATTGAGTGCAGAGTTGGTGCATTTGATATCCTTGGATGGGCTCTACACCATAATAACTCATTTGGTATGGGTAGCATTAGATATGGAAAGGTTATACCATGTTCAATTTTTATTATCCAAATATGTATTTTTCTCCAGACCTGCATGGAACTAGTTTGCTCCATAACCTTTATTCTAGTTGAGGTATGGAGAAATAGATGGCACCATCAGATAGCCCTGATTGTGCTCTTCCCAAAAAGACACCACTTTACGTATCTCATATTAAAACTGTGAGCCTTAGAGGTATTTTCATATACCCAAAAGACCACAAAGGATAAATGAAGATACAAATATAAATAAAACAAATTTATTTATATTATAAAAAGAAAAATTGAAATATAAATAAAAATTTATATTTAAAAATCAAAATTTAATTATAATTTAAAAATAAAATTACAATAAAATTTAAAATTATGAAAATACATTTTTACTTGTAAAAATTGAGTAAAAATAAATTTTTAATAAAAATTATGAAATTAAAATATTTTTGGTAAAAAGTTATATAAAATATATTATAACTTTTTCATCCAATAAATAAAAATGAAGAAATTATCACACCATTGGATTCCTCATAATAAAGAAAGTGGGGCACCTCTGGATGAAATTTCTGTAACTCAACTCTAAATAAGCTTAAATTAAGTGTTTAGTATTTTTGTACAAAAGTATGAATATCCTCAAAACCTTACTTTAATTCACACCACATGTGGTGTTAACCATCAATTTTTGTGTTAAAATTGAGGTGTTGTGTTTAGTTTAGAAGCTATGAGGAATTGGAGTATTTTCAATTGAAGTGTCAAAATGTGCGCGCGTATTACATAAGTGAGCTTTACCTTACTTATGAGGTATCAATTATTAGATATGTGTAATTAAAAACTCAATTGAATTACATATGTAAGTTATGATTGTATTACATGATCAGGAATTAAAGAAAAAATAAATTGGAAAGATTAATTCTGGGGGGGAAAAGACACTCTAGCTCTAAGGGGGAGCTAGACCCCCAAAATCCTTGCTGACTGGTGTGAGATGTCAAAATCCATGAAAAATGTTAGTAAAAACAGCTTTAACTGGTTTCTACGGCTCTTACACACATTATTACATGTTTTGAAGGCTCTAGATCAGGTATTGCTATAGTAATGGCTGATTTAAGGTTCTAAAATGGCTTAAACCAGCCCTTTTTCGGTCTAAACCAGGGTTCAATGATGCCATAATTGGCTTTTCTGATGTCAGACTTTTTTTCACGACTGACAAGAGTAAATTTTACTTTTGGAGTAAGAAAAGTGATGGCTATAAAAGAATGTCTTCTTTTCCCCACTTTTCTCTTCATGTTAGAATCTTTTCCTTTTATAATTAGTTTAAACACTGTTAAACCAATTAATAAAAGATTCCAACCACCTTTTTTTAAAAACATTTTGAACCTTTTAGCCACGTGAAAAAATCATTATAATCATTTTTTGTAACTCTTATAATCATTTTTACCCCTGAACCACCACGAAAGTGAATGAAAGCATCTAACATCACTGTTAACTTTGTCACTTTGTTTCCAAGTTCACTCTGGTCACTTTTGGGCGTGTTTTCTCTTGAAATATCTTTTTGAAGACTTTGTTCTTTAATTAATCACTTGCAGTTCTTTTCTCAATTAATTCCAATTGAAATTGCTCTTGAAGAAATTTCTTTTGTAGCCTTAAATATTGCTTGTAGAGTATTTTTGGATAAATCTTTATTGTTGATACAACAATAGATTTTTATTAAATTATTGTTTTATACTTAAAAGGTTAAAAACAATCGAATTTGTGTGTTTTCTCTTTAAAAATACTATTTCTTACTATTTTTAAATAATTTTACCTTATACAAATTTTGAGGACAGGAAAAGTACTTACCTGTGACATAATTTTTTACCTTTTTTTAATCTTTTTTCTTATATTGAAAAATTTAAAAATATATAAAAAATACTTATAATTCAAAAAAAATCCTGAGAAAAAAAATCCTTTTGTAATTATAAGTGAGGCTTTATTTTTTATTTCTCTTTTGGAAAACCTTTTTTTACCTAATTAATTGGCTTTTTTTATTAATTTTAGTGTCTGAAAACGTGGTAAGACAAGAAAATATTGAAACAGCCTCCACAGTTACTAGAATTATTCCTGAAAGCACTGTGATCTCTGACCATAATAGCACTGTTATTGTAACTCAGAATAACTAACAAGAGCCAATTTCTTCTGAGTTCATCAACTTGGATATCAGTAATACTCTTCAGAAAGCTAAAAATTTGGAAAATAGTAAGTTTTTGACGTAAGATTACTATTTTAAACCTTTTTAATCATAAAAAATGTCTGCAACCAGATCAGAAGCAAACTATCAGCCCTCAAGCAGCTCCCAAAAAGGTCATAGACATGATTATGGCAGAACCAAGCAGATACAGAAGGACAAGGGTCAGTAAAAAAATTCCACAACAATAAATTGTCCAATTTGGAAGCTGATGACACTATTTTACCTTCAAAAAGAGCTTACACCTCCACAAGAAGCCTCAGTGGACATTTACAAAGCAAGCCAGAAGGCTTAAAACAATGCACTGCAGCACAAAGAGTACCAGATCCTTGCAGATCTGTGGAAAAACTGCATGAGCTCATACCTGACTGTAAGAAAATTCCTGGGTCATCCCAACACTTGCGAATTACTGAATGGATGGCATCCATTGATGGAAAAGAAGAATATGATTCTTTTAACAGAAGAATCAAGGAAAAACAACCCACCACCACCAAAGCAAGTGGGGAGGCCAGCAGCAGCAATTCCAACATGAAAAAGCAGCCACAAGCTCAAAGCAAGGGCAAAGGGAAGGCACCAGCCCCAAAGCCTTAAAACCAGGGATACAGGAATCCAAAGATTCAGCAGGATGCCATGGAAAATGTATTTCAGATGGCCAGAACCATGATGGAATTACAGAAGAAGGAGGAAGCCAGATTAAGATTCCAGAAATGATTTCTGAAATATTTGATTCCATCCCAGAGTTTTATGAAGCTATAAATGACGTGAAAAAACATCTTTCTGATAAAAATGAAACCATTTATAACAACATTAAAACAAACAACTTGAGTCTGTGCCAAATTGATGAAAGACTTATGTGTTTTGAAAAAGTATTAAGAACAATTAAAACTTCCAATAATGATAATTCTTTTGGCAATAAAATAAATGAAAAATCTGCCATTATTAAAGAGTTAACAGGCAAATATTTTAAATTCAATATTGATGACATAATTGAAACAAGAATTAAACAAGCCATAAATATCAACAAGACAGATAACAAGAAAGTCCTTGATGACATTTCAAATTCATATACTGCAGTAAAGAAATGTACCACTGCCTTGAAAAAGTGTTTTGATGCTTCACAAGAAAAGTATCAAAATTATCAATGAAATTGAATCAAGTTACAGCTGATAATACAATACAGACAGAGATATGGAAAGAGCTGACACATAAGGAAGCCATGTATAAAATTGAAGTAACAAATTTAATACAAGCCTTCCAACATGAATACAGGAATTCCCAAAGGTGTAGCAACAGTAAAATGAATGATATTGAACAAATACTGAACACCTTACCAATAATTTCTACACCTCTGAATCAAAATGAGGGTACAAGGAGTCCAAATCCACAAGTATTGGATCCTGATAATTCACAGTTAAAAAATGAATTATCCACTTCTTTTCATAACTTGGAACCATCAATGGGCCAAGCACTTTTGAAAGAAGTACCAAAACTTAAAGAATGGCCTCACTTCAGTGGTGAAGGAGAATATGACCATATGGAATTCATCAGGGGAATTGACATAATTAAAGAAGATTTTGAATTACCAGAGAGATTGGTAACAGCAAGATTTATCACCTTGTTTACCAGATCAGCTCATAGATGGTATATGAAATTAAGACAAGCACATGGACACCAAAGTTGGACTTGGTGGAAAACCCAAATTATCAACAAATGGGCCAATTATGCTTGGAGATTTAAAGTAGAGACAGCCTTTGAATCTGCCAAATTTAATGCTTATAAACACAAAGCTTTACCATGGTTCTGCCAACAGAAAGACAGACTAACAGCATCATACCCTGACATGTAAGAGTTTATGATACACAGAAAGATTCTGAGACAATGTGGAGGTGACTTAGGGCATGCTGTCAAAAGCAGGACTACTGAACAATATTCAGCAGAGGATATTATCAATATGTTAGAACAAGTAACTACCAGAACCAAAATTTGTTCTAGTAGGGTGAATCTCAAAACAAGGTTTAATACACCTTGGAAAGATTCTGTGGACAAAATCCCCAAAGGAAATTCTAATAATAAGTATAAATCTGCAGATACAGTCAGAGAGTGCCATATTTTCCAAAGCATCACCCATCTAGCCAATACATGTCCAAAAAGGGGGAAAGTGAATGAAATTGATATTGAAAAGGAGCCTGATGTTGAAAAAGATGACATAATTGAAGACAATTCAGATGATAAGTCATAAATATTTTCTGAATCTTCAAACGATATGAAAAATATCAATGCCACTTTTGACTTCATGGAATCTTATTCCCACTTGCCACAATTGACCAATGGTCAACTTGATTTATCAAAGGTTCAAGATGCACAACTTATGAAAACCAAACCAAACAGGGGGAAAGGTTTTACAGCTGGTAACTCCTGTATAACAGAAGTGGTGATTGACAACAAGCCCACTAAACCTTTGCTTGACCCAGGAGCCTTCTGCTCTTGTGTTGGTAAATCTTTTCTTAAAACTTGTGTACCAAATTTTGAAGACCAATTTTTACCAATTGATGGTATAAAATTCAATGGTGCAAGTAATTCAATGAAATCATTAGGAATTTTTGAGACCAATGTCATATTCCCACACATTAATGGGAATTTAAGAATCACAGTTGAATTTGTTGTTATGGAAACCTGCTCTAAAACCCATTTTATATTGGGAAATGACTATTCAATCATATATGGGATAGATTTGCATAACAACATAGACAGATACTTTACTGTTGGAGACAAAAAGCATAAGAAATTTGCCTTTTTACCATTTAAAAGACAAATTACAGTAAATAAAGTATCACCACTCAACTTAGAATTGGAAAAATGCAAATGCAAACAGTTCAAGGAGGCTGGAATAAGCCTTCATCTAACTGATAAACGAGAAAATGAACTTTCTTCCCTTTTGTATGACCACAAAAGAGCATTTGCTTCAGACAAAGAACCTCTAGGAGCAATTCTTGGTCATGAAGTTGACATCATTCTCAATATTGAAAGACCTTATCCACAACTCTTGAGAAGACCTGCATACCCAGCAAGTCCGAAGTCAAGAGAAGCTCTAGAAACTCATATCAAAGAGCTTCTAGGCCTTGGTGTAATAGGAAAGGCTGGCCATAATGAAGAAGTAAAAATAACTACACCAGTCATAGTGGCATGGCATAATGGAAAATCCAGAATTGTTGGAGAATTTAGAGCTCTGAACACTTACCCTGTTCCAGATAGGTAACCAATACCAAACATCCAAATTGCCCTCACTCAAATATTTCAAGAAGTGTATATAACTACTATGGATGCCCTTAAAAGATTCCATCAAAATGTGGTGACACCAAGAGCAAGAAAATTTTTGAGAATTATTGTTCATTGTGGAGTGTATAATTATTTAAGAATGCTATTTTGTATCAAAAATGCACCTTCACACTTCCAAAGAATGATGAATGAAATCTTCCCTGAAGAAATTTCAGAGGGATGGTTAATAATTTACATTGATGATATTATTGTCTGTTTCAATACTTGGGAAGAGCACATGTACAGATTGTCCAGAGCTTTGACAAAAATTCAATCAGTGCACTTGAAAATCTCTTTGAAGAAATGTAATTTTGGATTTAAAGAACTTAAAGCACTAGGACATGTTATATCTGGTTTGTCCCTTGGAATTGACAAAAACAAAGTTGCAGCAGTATTGCTCAAACCAATTACTCAGAACAAAAAGGAAATTCAGTCATTTTTAGGTTTTGCAGGATATTACAGGCAACACATTAAAGATTTTGCATCCATAGGAAGACCACTTTATAAATTGTGTGACAAAGACACAGGACTTGAAATGACTGTTGACAGAGTCAAAGCTTTTGAGTCTCTAAGAGAAGCCTTTACCACTGCTCCACTATTACTGATGCCAGAATTTCAGTTGCCTTTTAAATTGTATATTGATGCATCAGGTGATTGGCTGGGTGCTGCACTTCACCAAGTCCAGATCATAAATGATAAACTTGTGGAAGGACCGATATGTTTCATATCCAGGAAAATCAAACCAACTGAAGCCAGATATGGAGCAAGTCAAATGGATTGTCTATGCCTTGTCTGGGCCTTGGAAAAATTGACCTAATTCTTAAAGGGATGTGTTTTTGAAGTTATAACAGATTGTACAGCTTTCAAATCACTTTTAAACATGAAAACACCTAACAGAAATATGCTCAGATGGCAAATAGCCATACAGGAATACAGGGGCAATATGACTATTGTTCATAAAGATGGGAATGCTCATAAAAATGCAGATGGACTAAGCAGGCGGCCATTACCAAATGATATTGATAATCCTGCTTATGTGCCAGAAGAAGCTTCACCACAGATCTCAATAGAAGGAATAAGTGTTACAGACTTGAACAACACCTTCTTTGAAGAAGTAATAAACAGTTACACTAAAGATAGGAACTTTAGCATCTTATGCCAATTACTTAACAAAGACTGCAAAGAAAACTCTCCAATACATGCCTTGGATGAAGTATGGAAGATTTACCACAGAACTAAGCACACATGTGTCATGGCAGTTGTGGACAGGTCATTAATAAATCTTATACTAAAGGAATGCCATGACAGCCCCTTTTCAGGACATCTGTCTGAAGACAGAACAAGAGAAAAAGTGAAGACCTGCATATGGTGGCCAATTTGGCAGAAAGATGTTTCAGAGTATTGCAAAACCTGTGACAGATGTCAAAAGTCAAATAAATCCAATGGAAAGAAACTTGGAAATATGATGAAAATCCAAGAACCCAGCAGACCTTGGGAAAATTTCCATATGGATTGGATAACTGGCCTACCACCGGGAGGTGACAGAAGTTATAATGCTTGCCTAGTGATTGTAGACAGATTCAGTAAAACTCCAATTGTTTTACCATGTCATAATAATGATACAGCCATGGATACAGCTCTTCTTATATGGAATAGAGTAGTGTCATGGAATGGAATATTTACAAATATCATCAGTGACAGGGATCCCAAATTCACTTCAGCACTATGGACAAATCTTCACCAATTATTTGGCACTAAGCTGTCCTTCTCTACAGCCTACCACCCACAAACTGATGGTTTAGCTGAGAGGATGATCCAGACCTTAGAGGACATGGGAAGAAGACTTTGTGCATATGGCCTTGAATTCAAAGATTGTGATGTATTTACCCATGATTGCTGAACTCTGTTTCCAGCACTGGAATTAGTAGATAAAAGATCAATCTATGCCAGTACCAATCAAAGTCCTGCTATCCTAGAAAAGGGATGGAACCCCAAATTACCCCAAGATTCCTTGAGGAATGAAGGGAAGCTTTGATATATGACCAAATACCCAAAAAGGCCACAAGAAATATTTAATATAATTATACATTAAAAATAAGTACCTTAAAAACTATAAAAATACCATAAATTGGTACAAAACTTGGTTTAACTCAAAAAACAATGAATAAACATGTGAAATAAATTATACCATTGGATTCCCCATGGTAAAATACACATATACCATTTTTATGGAATATCTGTAAAGTCAATATTTAATAAGTTATAAGTAATAATACCTTATAAAAAACACAAATCCTTATTTATTTCAAAAGATAATGAGACAAAATGTGAAATAAATGGTACCATTAGATTCTCCATAAAAATAAACACATAAAACAATTAATAAGCTAAGCTTCAAAATCAATACTTAAGGAATTAACCTGAATATATGCACTTTTTTGGTCAACGCATATATTCAAGGATTTTAGCTAATATCTCTTGAACTATGCATGATAGAGTGATGAACCAAAAATGAAGTCATCACGTAAATACTGTAGGACTACAGAAATGAAGTTTATTTTAAAGTTTATAAACAAAGTTAAAGTCTGTAAGGAATTATTGATTAAAATCAGCAGAGCTGTTGACCACTTTGTTGTGAAAGTGGTCCAAATTTTGAAAAAAATAGACAGTTGAGTTCTACTAGTTCATTCGGGAAGAATGATGTATTTTCTATTATAATATTCAAGGTATAACCCCTTGAAATCATAGTTTGAAGTTTAAAATATTAAATTTCAACGAAAAGATGAGTTACAAGAAAAATCATCAAAAATAGAGTTTTGATGATGTACTGAAATTCTCTTGGAAGAATAATACGGTTATGCCAAGCTATTAGAATTCACTCTCTGAATTTCTGTAGCGTGTGAATCTTGAAATTTATTAAGGATCAAACTTTGAGCTTAATTCGATCATTTATGATCACTCACTGTAGCTTTAAATTACGTTTAACAGTCATATAAGTGATAAAACTGGTGAATACTTTTATTTTATGATTAAAACTAATGAAATCCACGAAATTTGGGGTTCTGCCAAGCCTTTGACATCAGAAAACTTAGAGTTATAGTGATAACTCTAAATAATGGCGTAATAATGATGTAATGAGGTTTGATCATGATGTAATCATCACCAAACCTTAAAATATTGATCAATTCCAGTGGATATGATCAGTACACGTCTACTAGAAGCCTGTTGGACTCTAGGAGGGAGGTATTTACTATAAATAGAGCTCTTTTTACTCTGTTTTCCCCTCAGACGCATCAAAAACATTAAATCAATAAAATTAAAAAGGTAATTTCTTTATTCTTTATATATAAAACTTTTATATTATTAAAGACCAAAGATCATACTATTATATTAATCAATTTTGACGTGATTAAATCATTTGTTTAATTTCTTTTGTTAAAAATCTCTCTAAAACTCATTTCCACGTAAAAATCAAGAATATTTGTAATTTTCTCTATTTTTATTGTACATAAAATTTGGAAAAGTTGTATTTACATTATTTTGGCGTAAAATATCTCAAAATTATTATATTAAGTGTTAAAAGTAGGTTATTCTTTGTTATTATAATAATTTTCTCTTTATTATTCTTTTAATAATTCTTTAATTAATATAAATAGTATTTATATTAATTTATAACTTTAATATTGGTAATATTATTGTTATTAATTGTTTTTTATTAATAAAAAACAATTTCTTAAGCCTTTATTATTTGTTTGTAACAATAATAAAGTGCCATTAAATATATTAATTATTTTATATTAATATATTCATTTTATTATATTCTATTTTATAATATAAATTATATTATTATATTATATTTTATAATATAAATTATATTATTATATTTTATTGATAATATAATTATTTTTAGGCTTTAACTATAATAATTATTTTTATCTTATTTATTTCATTTATAAGGACATTCATAGTACAATAAGTAAAATATTAGTAATTTTTACTTATTGTTTCATAGTCAAACCTTACATTTGGGGGCCTGGCTGTGATATTTAGTATAAAAGACCTTTAAAAAGATTCTAATTGGGATTATCCAATAATAAATTATACTTATAATCATAAAATTATATAATAATTTTATATTTATTGATTTTAAAAGCTATTGAGGCATTTGGAAAGCAATTGTACTGTCTTACACGTGGTTTTTCACATCCTTAGACTTGCAAAAACTTTCTTTGAGTGACTCTAGTGATTAAAAAAGATATTTTATAAATTAAGAATAATTTTATATTATAAATTAATTTTACAAAAAGAATCATATTCATTTTTATTTTATTCTTTAAAAATAAAAAACATAAAAAATATTAAAAATATTAAAATCCAATAAAAAAGTTCTTTTATTCATTTTAATTTCATTTCTTTAATTATTTTCATTTTTTTTCTATAAAAAAAGATATAAAAGCAATTTTTACATGGAAAATTGCCATATCTTACCAAAAATAACACTTTTATATAAAAGACTTATATTTATTTGTCTTTTTTAGTGTTTGAAGACAACCCAACAGAGGATAACCAAACCACTGTTGAAAGATTGGTGGAAGAAACGTGTCAAAGTTCTCCAACACCAATAATTACCAAAAGAAAGAAAGCCAAGAAATTGGACTTTCCAGGACCCACCATTCAGGACTCTGAAGGTGAGTACCTCATTTATAAGTTGCCATAAGAAAATTCCTGTTCTAAAATTCTCTTATTTCTTATTTTTCTTATAATATGAATACCAGAAGAGGCTCCCAATACTCCATCCAATCAGATGGAGCTGGACTCAGAGGTAGAATTGATTCCTCAAAAGGGAAAAGGAAGGGCAATATCCCCAGTGGAACAGAATTCACACAAGGAAGTGCCTTATACCAAAGGCAAGTCCCAGAAATGCCCATGATATCTGAACCTGAATCAGAACTAAGTATGAGTAACTCAAACAGGTACAAATCACATTTAGAGGGCTCAAATAGACATTTACATGAGCCAATACAAACAGTACTACATGGTGTACAAGGACAAAGATTGGGAAATGTTGCCTCAAATACACCAAGGAGTGATGAACTCCTAGCACATCCTGAAAAGTTCCTCAAAGAGGAGGAAATAGTGAGATACTCCAATGGATGGAATCCACTATCATCCAAACCTCAAATCAAAAAGATCAAGGAGTATCATGCCAAAAAGAATGAGGCAACCAAGGAAGAAGCCCCAGTAGCTTCTACCAGCAAGCCCCAAGTCAACCCACTTCCCCAAGAAGGGAAGAAGAACAAGAAAAAGAATTGGAGAAAACCATATTCCCCAAGCTACAGGATCCCCAAGATCCAAAAAGATGCCATGGAAAATGTCTTCAACATGGCCAGAACTTTGATGGAATTCAAAGACAAAGAGGAACAAAGAATGAGACAACCCCATTTCCCAAAGAAATAACCTTGTCTCCTGATGTTGTAAATACTTTAACAGAGCTTAAAAATAGTATTTTACCTGTTGAAGACATTAAAAATAGTTTATTATCTTTACAAGAAATAAATAACAGTTTATCATCTTTAACAAAACTTGTTGCACAAAATAAAAAGGAAATTGATAACATAAAATTTATGATTGAAAATAATAAACCAAAATTATTAATTGACAATACTCAGAAATTAATACAAGGACAACAAGAGTTGTATAAATACATAAGTGATATCAAAGAAAAAACTTTGACAATCAATTATGACATGTGTATTGACAATATTACAGAAAAATTAAACAAATTAAGTATTTCTGTAGAAAAATTTGAAGAAAAGACTTCATCACACCAAAAAATACTTTTGGACCATGTGGACAAAGTGATGAAGCAAGAATTCATCTGAAAGATGAAATTCAAAGTGAAATAAGGCTTATTACTGAAACAATGGATAAAATTAATGAGGCTAATTTAAATATGCCAAAGTTATCAACACCATTTTCTCACATAAGAAGCCCTGTTAAGCCAAAAGAGGAATTAACAAATCCATTCATAACAGACTTGAGTCACCAAGACAATAACCAAGTCTTAATGAAGGAAGCACCTCAATTGAAAGAATGGCCAATATTCACAGGAGAAGGTGAATATGACCACATGTCATTTATCAAAACAATTGACATGTTACAAGAATATTATGCCATACCAGATGAGTTAATCACTGCAAGATTACATTCATTGTTTGAAAAATCTGAAAAAAGATGGTATTATGGCATAAGGCAAGCAAATGGCAAAAATACCTGGTCTTGGTGGAAACAAGAAATAATCACCAAGTGGGCTAATGATGCCTGGAGGTACAAAATAGAAAATGCATTTGAAAATTCTTCCTTTGACCCAGACAAAGACAAACCTTTAACTTGGTTCTTGAAACAAATTGAAAGACTTAATGCATTGTACCCAGAAATGTCACAAAAAATGGTGCATATGAAAATACTCAAGAAATGTGGAGGAGAGCTAGAACATGCCCTAAGAAGCAGGTGTATAGAACCCTGCTCCACAGAAGAGTATATTAATGCACTAGAAGACATAGTGACAAGAACCAAAGTTGGAAGGACTTGGAAGAAATTGGACATTAAAAGCCCAAATAAAGCATTTATCAAAAAAGATAAATCAAAAGAATCCTTCAAGCCCAATACATCTAACAATAATGAGCAAAGAAAATGCCATAAATGTGGAGGTATTGGACACTTAGCCAATAATTGCCTTAAAAAGGCAAAGATTAATGAAATTGTGGAAACAGAAAACCACAATGACAAAGAAGAGGAATCTGACTCTGAAAAAGAGACAGAAGAGTCAGAAAGCTCTGAAAGTGATGAAATCAATATAATTAATGCACAAATTAATAATATTGATATAATCTATGAAGTACTGGATGTTAACTCAAACTTACCACAAGTTGGGACATCTGACACAAACCTGACAAACATACAAGATGCCAAAATGTATAGAACCAAACGTGCAAGAGGAATGGGGTATACAGCTGGAAAATCAAGTATAAGTATTGTTATGGTTGATAACCAAGAAGGAAAAGTTAACTTAGATACAGGAGCATATTGCACCTGTCTTGGTAAAAGTTATTTAAAAACCATTGTCCCAGACTGGCAAGAAAAACTTATGCCAATACAAGGTGTCAAATTTAGTAGTGCAAGTGAGAGCATGAAGCCCCTTGGAATAATTGATTTAACACTAATTTTTCCTCATCCCTCACAATGTGTAAGAATCAAAGTAGAGTTTGTAGTAATGGACAACTGTACTAGTAATCACTTCATACTTGGGAATGACTACTTATCAATTTATGGTATAGATATCTCCAACCAAAAGAATAGATATTTTACCATAGGAGACAACAAAAGACAAACATTTGGCTTCTTAAATAACAAAAAACAAATCACACTTAATAAGAATGAAGAAAGCTTCCAGAAAAGGAACTTTTCATATCTGAACAACTTGAAGAGGCAGAATTCAATCAAGAATTAACAGAAAAAATGAAAGAAAAGTTGATTGACCTCTTATTTAAGTATAAAAATGCCTTTGCAACTGACAAAGAGCCACTAGGTGCCATAATTGGACATGAAGTGGATATAATTCTTAATGTGGAAAAACCTTACCCACCTCTACTAAGGAGACCTGCTTACCCAGCTAGTCCAAGGGCTAGAGAAGCCTTAGAGGTACACATTAAAGAATTAATGGACCTTGGAGTATGAAGAAAGGTAGGACATAATGAACAGGTAGAAGTCACTACACCTGTCATTATAACTTGGCATAATGGCCAATCAAGGATGGTAGGAGACTTCAGAGCCTTGAAAACCTATACCATTCCAGACAGGTATCCAATACCCAGGATCCATGAGACATTGACACAATTTTCACAAGCTAAGTTCATCACAGCCATGGATGCCTTGAAAGGTTTTCATCAAAATGTCTTAACAGACAATGCCAAAACATTACTGAGGATAATAGTCCACTGTGGAATTTTTGAATACTTAAGAATGCCATTTGGCATAAAAAATGCACCTTCCCATTATCAAAGAATGATGAATACCATATTTCCTGAAGAATTATCAGAAGGATGGTTAATTATCTATATTGATGATATCATAGTTTGCTCAGAAACTTGGGAAAATCACCTTACAAGACTAGAAAGGGTACTACAGAAAATAGTCCAAGTGAATATGAAAATTTCCTTGAAAAAGTGTCATTTTGCATACAGTGAACTAAAAGCACTAGGACATGTAGTATCTGGACTTAGTCTAGGCATAGACAAGAATAAAGTAGCAGCAGTACTACTTAAACCAATGCCTCAAACCAAAAAAGAAATGCAATCATTTCTAGGATTTGCTGGTTACTATAGACAGCATATTAAGGACTTTGCAAAAATTGCTAAATCCTTGTATAAGCTATGTGACCAACAAACAGTCTATGAAATGACAGAAGAAAGAGCCAAGGCATATGAGGAATTGAAAAATTCCTTAACAAATGCCCCATTTCTTCTAATGCCAGATTGGAAACTACCCTTCAAACTTTACATTGATGCTTGTGGAGAAGGACTGGGTGCTGCACTACACCAGACACAAATTATCAATGATAAACCAGTGGAAGGACCAATTTGTTTTATTTCAAGACAGATAAAGCCAACAGAAGCAAGATATGGAGCAAGCCAAATGGAATGCCTCTGCTTAGTGTGGGCTTTATGAAAATTACCTTACTATTTGGATGGAACAGTATTTGATGTGATTACAGACTGTAATGCTGTAAAATCTCTATTAAATATGAAAACTCCAAATAGACATATGCTGAGATGGCAAATTGCTATCCAAGAATATAGAGGAAATATGACTATTGTTCATAAATCTGGAAATATTCATAAAAATGCAGATGGTCTTAGCAGATGGGCTCTAGCAAATACCCCTGACAATCCAGCATGGGTACCACAAGAAGAACACTATATAGAAGGAATATGTGTTACAGACATTGGCACAGAATTCTTCAACCAAGTTAAAGAAAGCTATAAAATAGACAAAAATTGCCATATCTTAAGCCAAATTCTAATAAAAGACAGCAAAGACCCATCACTTTCATCAAAACTAGATGAAACATGGAAAAAGGCATATGATGAAGGAAGATTCCAACTCCTTGAGGGAATCCTTTACCATAGAACAAAATACACATGTGTTATGGCCTTAACAGATAGAACCCTGATAAACACTATTTTACATGAGTGTCATGATAGTGTTGCACCTGGACACCTTTCAGAAGACAGAACACTAGAGAGGGTGAAAACCTGCTCTTGGTGGCCAAATTGGAAGAAAGATGTTATAGGATACTGCCAAACCTGTGAAAGATGTCAAAAAGCCAACAGACCCACAGGAAAGAAATTTAGAATGATGATCCAAATTCAAGAACCAAATTCCCCTTGGGAAATAGTTCATATGGATTGGGTAAAAGCATTACCTCCAGGAGGAGACAGAAGCTATAATGCATGTCTAGCATTGGTTGACAGGTCTAGCAAAACTCCCATGTTCTTACCATGTCATAAAGATGACACAGCTATGGACACAGCCATAATGATATGGAATAAAGTTATTAGCCATACAGGATTATTCCAGAATATCATAAGTGACAGAGACCCAAAGTTCACTTCAGCATTATGGACAAATCTCCATAACTTGTTTGGGACAAAGTTTTCATTCTCAACAGCTTACCATCCTCAAACTGATGGTTTAGCAGAAAGAATGATACAGAAATTAGAGGACATGATCAGAAGATTCTGTGCTTATGGGCTAGAATTCAAAGATTCTGATGGTTTTACCCATGATTGAAGTACACTAATACCAGCTCTTGAACTGGAATATAAGACATCAATCCATTCTTCTACTGGCAAAACACCAGCAATGCTAGAGAAAGGTTAGAATCCAAGACTTCCTTATGAAACCCTCAATAAGGACTTAGTGGATATACATCCAAGAGCAAGCAGCTTTAAGATAATTCTTGACAAAGCAAGAAACCATGAAAACAGATGTATGCAGGACTCTTTCAAATATGCAAAAGAAAGATGGGATAAAAGTCATAAGCCACCTGATTTCAAAATAGGAGACTTGGTCCTAGTATCAACCTTTAATTTCAACAACATAAAAGGCCCAAAAAAATTGAAAGATTCCTTTGCAGGACCATTTATGATAAAAGCACTTCATGCACCCAATGCTGTGCAATTGGAACTCACAGGTGAACTAATGAACAAACACCCAACTTTCCCTGTAAGTCGGATAAAACCTTATAGTTCAAGTGACAAAGAGTTATTTTCACTAAGAAATAAACCCCCACTTAAAATTCCCCCCTTGGAAGAAGGAGAGGAAAAGAAAATAGTAAAAGTCCTTAAAGAAAGAAGGACAAGAAACAAAAAAGAAAGGGAATACCTTGTAAGGTATAGAAATTCAACTCAAGAAGATGAATTGCTACTTGAGAAAGATATAACAAATGCTGATAAACTACTAAGAAGGTTCAGACATGAAAGAAAACCTGAAAAATAGAAAAGTTAAGCATTATTGAGCTTCAAGACTAAAAAAGTCTATTGAAGAGGTAGGACAGTGGATGATACCCTAATTACACATATCAGATTGTGGTACAATCTTTTTTGGTGGTAGGTAATGTGAACCTTTGAGATATGACTACATACCCAAAAAGGTCACAAGAAATCTTTAATATAATTATACATTAAAAATAAGTACCTTAAAAACTATAAAAATACCATAAATTGGTACAAAACTTGGTTTAACTCAAAAACCAATGAATAAAAATGTGAAATAAACTATACCATTGGATTCCCCATGGTAAAATACACATATACCATTTTTATGGCATATCTGTAAAGTCAATATTTAATAAGTTATAAGTAATAATACCTTATAAAAAACACAAATCCTTATTTGTTTCAAAAGCTAATGAGACAACATGTGAAGTACATGGTACCATTGGATTCTCCATAAACATCCACACATAAAACAATTAATAAGCTAAGCTTCAAAATAAATACTTAAGGAATTAACCTGAATATATGCACTTTTTTGGTCAACGCATATATTCAAGGATTTTAGCTAATATCTCTTGAACTATGCATGATAGAGTGATGAACCAAAAAAAGTCATCACGTAATTACTGTAGGAATACAGAAATGAAGTTTACTTCACAAGTTATAAACAAAGTTAAAGTCTGTAAGGAATTATTGATTAAAATCAGCAGAGCTGTTGACCACTTTGTTGTGAAAGTGGTCCAAATTTTAAAAAAAGTAGACAGTTGGATTCTACTAGTTCATTCGTGAAGAATGATTTATTTTCTATTATAATATTCAAGGTATAACCCCTTGAAATCATAGTTTGAAGTTTAAAATATTAAATTTTGACGAAAAGATGAGTTACAAGAAAAATCATCAAAAATAGAGTTTTGATGATGTAATGAAATGCTCTTGGCAGAACAATAAGGTTATGCCAAGCTATTAGAATTAACTCTCTGAATTGCTGTAGCGTGTGAATCTTAAAAGTTATTAAGGATCAAAGTTTGAGCTTAATTTGATCAGTTATGATCACTCACTGTAACTTTAAATTAGGTTTAACAGTCATATAAGTGATAAAACTGGTGAATACTTTTATTTTATGATTAAAACTAATAAGATACACGAAATTTGGGGTTCTGCCAAGCCTTTGACGTCAACAAACTTAGAGCTATAGTGATAGCTCTAAATAATGGCGTAATAATGATGTAATGAGGTTTGATCATGATGTAATCATCACCAAAACTTAAAGTATTGATCAATTCCAGTGTATATGATCAGTACACGTCTACTAGAATACTGTTGGACTCTAGGAGGGAGGTATTTACTATAAATAGAGCTCTTTTTACTCTGTTTTCCCCTCAGACGCATCAAAAACATTAAATCAATACAATTAAAAAGGTAATTTCTTTATTCTTTATATATAGAACTTTTATATTATTAAAGACCAAAGATCATCCTATTATAATCATCAGTTTTGACCCGATTAAATCATTTTTTTAATTGTTTTTGTTAAAAATCTCTCTAAAACTCATTTCCACGTAAAAATCAAGAATATTTGTAATTTTCTCTATTTTTATTGTAAATAAAATTTGGAAAAGTTGTATGTACATTATTTTGGCGTAAAATATCTCAAAATTATTATATTAAGTGTTAAAAGTAGGTTATTCTCTCTTATTATAATAATCTTCTCTTTATTATTCTTTTAATAATTCTTTAATTAATATAAATCGTATTTATATTAATTTATAACTTTAATATTGGTAATATTATTGTTATTAATTGTTTTTTATTAATAAAAAACAATTTTTTACGCCTTTATTATTTGTTTGTAACAATAATAAAGTGCCATTAAATATATTAATGATTTTATATTAATATATTTATTTTATTATATTATATTACATAATATAGATTATATTATTATATTTTATTAATAATATAATTATTTTTACGCCTTAATTATAATAATTCTTTATTTTTATAATTATTTTTATCTTATTTATTTCATTTATAAGGACATTCATAGTACAATAAGTAAAATATTAGTAATTTTTACTTATTGTTTCATAGTCAAACCTTACAAAAGATCTGATTGGAATAAATCAAACAGCTGCTAGCTTCAAGGGAATGCTAGACAAAGCTAGAAAGCATGCAGTAAGGTGCATGGAAGACTCCTTTGCATATGCTAAGGACAAATGGGATAAATAACATGCAACACCAGATTTCAAAGTGGGGGATTTAGTTCTTGTATCCACCACTAACTTGAAGAACATCAAAGGATGTAAAAATCTGAGAGACTCCTTTGCAGGACCTTTTGTTATTAAGGCCCTCCATGGGGAAAATGCTATTGAAGTAGAGTTATCTGAAGAACTTAGCAATAAGAATCCTAAATTTCCAGTGAGCTGGATAAAGCCATATAAATCTAGTGATGCTGAAATATTTCCCTTGAGAAATAAATTTCTCCAAGTTAAACCTCCTATTGAGTCATCTGGTAGTAAGAAAATTACCAAAGTTCTCAAAGAAAGAAAGTTGAGAACCAACAAAGTAAGGGGATACCTTGTTAGGTACAGTGACCCAACTTGTGAAGATGAATGGTTTCCAGAAAAAGACATACCTGAAGCTACTAAACTTCTCAGAAGGTTCAGACACACTAGAAATAACAATATTACCAATTAATTTTCTTTTTTTAGGGGGAGGGAATGTAAGCCTTAGAGGTATTTTCATATACCCAAAAGACCACAAATGATAAATTAAGATACAAATATAAATAAATCTGTTTTATTTATATTATAAAAAGAAAAATTTAAATATAGATACAAATTTGTATTTAAAAATCAAAATTTAATTATAATTTAAAAATAAAATTACAATAAAATTTAAAATTATGAAAGTACATTTTTACTTGTAAAAATTAAGTAAAAATGAATTTCTAATAAAAATTATGAAATCAAAATATTTTTGGTAAAAATTTATATAGAATATATTATAAACTCTTTATCCCATAAATAAAAATAAAGAAATTATCACACCATTGGATTCCTCATAAAAAATAAAGTGGGGTCACCTCTGGATGAAATTTCTGTAACTCAACTCTAAATAAACTTAAATTAAGTTTTTAGTATTTTTTGTACAAAAGTATGAAAATCCTCAAAAGCTTAATTTGATTCACACCACATGTGGTGTTAACCATCAATTTGTGTGTTAAAATTGAGGTGTTGTGTTTAGTTTAGAAGCTATGAGGAATTGAAGTATTTTCAATTGTAATGTCAAAATGTGCGCATGTATTACATAAGTGAACTTCAATTTACATATGAGTAATCAATTATTAAATATGTGTAATGAAAAACTCAATTGAATTACATACGTAAATTATAATTGTATTACATGATGAGGAATTAAAGAAAAAATAAATTGGGAAGATTAATTCTGGGGGGGAAAAGACACTCTAGCTCTAAGGGGGAGATAGACCCCCAAAATCTTTGCTGGATGGTGTGAGGTGTCAAAATCCACTCAAAATTGCATTACTTTTGGCCTGGAATTGAGTCACAGGATCTGCGACTCAATTGATGATGAGGTTTTGATACCAACCAGGGTAGTTTTAACTGCTGCCAAGAGGGTAAAACTACCCCTAAGTTAAAACAGTTTTAAATGGTTTCTATGCTTCTTACACACATTCTGACGTGTTTTGAAGGCTCTAGACCAGGTATTGCTATGGTAATGTCTGATTTAAGGGTCTAAAATGGCTTAAACCAGCCCTTTTTTGGTCTAAACCAGGGTTCAATGATGCCATAATTGGCTTTTCTGATGTCAGACTGTTTTACACGACTTACAAGAGTAAATTCCACTTTTGGAGTAAGGAAATTTATGGCTATAGAAGAATGTCTTCTTTTCCCACTTTTCTCTTAATGTTAGAATCCTTTCCTTTTATAATTAGTTTAAACACTGTTAAAAAAATCAATAAAAGATTCCAACCACCTTTTTGGAAAAACATTTTGAACCTTTTAACCACATGAAATATCATTATAATCATTGTTTGTAACTCTTAAAATCTTTTTTACCCCTGAACCACCCCAAAAGTGAACTAAAGCATCTTTCATCACTGTTAACTTTGTCACTTTGTTTCCAAATTCACTCTGGTCACTTTTGGGAATGTTTTCTCTTTGAATATCTTTTTAATGACTTTGTTCTTTAATTAATTGCTTGCAGTTCTTTTCTCAATTAATTCCAATTGAAATTGCTCTTGACAAAATTTCTTTTGTAGCCTTAAATATCTCTTGTAGAGTATTTTTGGATAAATCTTTATTGTTGGTAAAACTATAAATTTTCATTATATTATTGTTTTATATTCAAAAGGCTAAAAAAATGAAATTTGCATGTTTTCTCTTTGAAAATACTATTTCTTACTATTTTTGAATAATTTTACCTTACAAACATTTTGAGGACAGGAAAAGTACTTGATATTTTATCAAAGTTTCATATCGACACCTTACAAAAACTGTAGAAGTTAGATGAGAGGTGAATATTTTATTCACCCTTATTTGACCTTATTTTGTCTATACCTTCAGTAGTTTTAGTTCTAGCTGGATTTAGCTAGTACCGTCAAATAGACCTAATTGAGAGATTTAATTTTAACATTCATTTCATGGGGTTAAGTCTCTTTCTCTGCATTTTAGGTGAGAGGTGAAAATTAAGAATTATGCTCAGCAACTGCTTTGAGCTTGAATAAATTTGTTATTCTTTGTCCTATGATTATGAGACTTGTATATTTGCAAAGGCATGAGTTTCCTCTTTCCTTTGAGATCTTTTGAGCTGGTTTGCCTCAGTTCCATATTTTGGTGGTATTTTATTCTACCATTAGTTTATGGTATTTTGGATGTCATGCCTGTCCTCTGGTTGTGAGTCACAGGCTGAAATACCCTCCCTTTAAAAAAGGATCATCATTGATGAGACTGTTCAGCATTCATAGAGGGTCTGAATCCTCTCAGGTGAAGGTCAACATCTGGTATCCCATCTCCAGCTAGCCATCTATCTTTATCAGCTTTTTGGGTTTTAAATCTGGTCAGATATCGTGTATGTTCCTTTCCATTAAGTCCAATCTCCCTGGCCTTAATGATCTTCTTAACTGCGCCAGGGGATTCTTCTACTTCCACTATGTCTTGGGGAGTAGGGTTCTAGCTTCTAGAGGGAAGCTTATCCTCTCCTGTTTGGTGGTAGGCTTCACTAGACTCACTGGGAACGCTGGGTGTTTCTGGGAGAATTACTCTGTGAGTTGGACCTCCACTGCATTTTTACCTATCAATATAATGATAGTGAATGGTCCTACAAATGAGTCTCTCATCTTCTTTGGGCCTTTATGATTATTGAAATTCAGAGTAGACACTAGCACTTGGTCTCCTTCCTTGAAGTATGGTTTCTTGTGGGTCTGGTCATATCTCTGCTTGTTGTATTCCTTTACCTCAGCTATGCATCTAGCAGCTGTGTCACAAGCTTTATTCCACATATCATTGATATCCTTGGCAGTGGAGTGAATGGTAAGAAAGTTTTTATTCAAGTGATCCACAGGAAGTAAGGGATTCCATCCTTTGTCCACCATTGAGGGCGATTTTCCTGTGGTGGAGTGTAGGCTAGTATTGTAAGCCAGCTGAATTCCCGGTAGGAGTATAACCCAGTCATGGGTGTACCCTTAATGATCTTTGTATTCTATGCCATATTCACAGAATCGTTTAATGATGTCCTTTATTTTTTGGATCATCCTTCAGCCAAACCATCTGTTTGTGGGTGGTAGGGTGTAGAAAATGCAAGTTTTGTTCCAAGCATATCATAAAGGTTAGTCCAAAGTTCTGATGTAAATTTTGGGTCCCAATCACTAACAATGATCTTTGGGAAAACACAAGTGGCTATGATGTTATTCCAGAATATTTATTTTGTGTCCATGGCTGTATCATCTTTGTGGCAAAGTAGGAATCTGACACTTCTAATTTAAATTTCCACAGCAACTAGGCAAGCTTTGAGGTTTTCTTTGCCTCCTGGGACAAGTCGGTTACCCAGTCCATTTTGATAGTTTCTCATGGGTGCTTAGGTTCCTCTATTTGTTGAAGTAACCCATACTTCTTCCAATGTTTCCTATTTTCCTTCTGGAATCTTTTGAAAGTGTTGATTTATTCACTCAACTGTTTTTCCCATTCGTACCACCAAGCTGTTCTTGCTTCCCTCTCTTTTATCCTGTTTTCACTCATGTGTCCCATATAGGTACAATCATGGGATTATTTCAGGATTAGGGAAATATCGCCTCTGTTTATCACTGTGAGTGCACTGGTGTGCTTCTCTCTGCGGTACAGAAGTCAATCTATAAGGAAAAAACTTTTGTCCTTGAAGTCCCAAAACCAGGGTCCCTCTAACTGAGATTCCAGCTCTGGGCTCCTGTATTTTTGTTGGAGGATGTGCAATAATATGCTACACTGTTTGTGTTTGGCATAGGGTTTGGTGACTGAAATGAAAGATTCATTATGTAGTTCTGAGGAGCTGATTCCCAATATGGGAGTTTATGTTCCTTCTGGTTCAGTGTTGTCTCTGTCTGAGGAACCAAATCCAGGTTCCCATTCTGAAAATTTGAAGTTCTTTCTCCTATCTATTTCCATGAAATAGATAGGAATTTTGGAAGCCACTTTTGGTTCATAAGCTGGATTTCTTTTGACATTATCCAATGGCCATCTCCTAAGGCAATCAGCATTAGTGTGGCTTTTTCCCTCTTTTTATATTATTGTAATATTACCTCTATACTCTTAAATACTTACTTGCCATCTCAACATGTATCTTGAATAGTTTTCATGTTTAGTAAATATTTAAGCTCTGTGCAGTCTATCTATACTTCAAGGACTGCACCATCCATATAATAGTGGAGTTTTTCTACGTCCCAGAATAGGTATAAGCATTTATTCTGAGTTGCTCCATACCTAGCCTCTGAGTCTTTCAGTTGCCTGTAGATGTAGCATATTGCCCCTCCCCTTGGTTCACCATGTGCAATTTGTCTTTGGTGCAAGACAGCTCCAAATCTGTAAGGTTTGTCTATGAAACTCTTAATAATACTAACAATATCCAGAGTACTATGACTGTCCTCAGTAGAAAAATATAATATAATAAAATATTAGAACCACAAATTTCAATATAATTATTAAAAATAATTAAATTAATAAATTAATGATAAAATTAATAAATCAATTATAAAATTAATAAATTAATTATAAAATTAATAAATTAATTATAAAACTAATAAATTAATTATAAAATTAATAAATTAATTATAAAATTAATAAATTAATGATAAAATTAATGTATTGATTACAAAATCAATAAATTAATTATAAAATTAATAAATTAATTCTAAAATTAATAAATTAATCATAAAATTAATAAATTAATTATAAAATTAATAAATTAATTATAAAATTAATAAATTAATTATAAAATTAATAAATTAATT